>CM070554.1:42193557-42468557 GCA_036346405.1 Phyllostachys edulis | reverse complement strand
TGGACCATGCCTTGAATTTACACCTTTTCATGATTAGATTTCACTTGAAATCTCAACTGATATTAAGCGGTCAAAGAACCACGCCTAAACGGAGTATTATTGGGTCATGCTCCCTTATTTGCTCATTAGCTTCCTAGAGAATGCCCTGTTCTCGTGAACTAAGACCTCACAGTTAAGCTCAAGTAGGTGTTGTGGACATCATGAGGATATGCTCATGATCTTAAGTGATGTTACAATTGGCAATTTGGTTAAAGGTTTGTTGGATTTCCTGTTTTTCAGAAAGTTTCAGCAAAGTGTCACGATAATCGGTAGTACCGGCTTTGTAGCCGCAGTAATACCGTAGTGCGTACGACCGTTTAAGTGGAGCGGTGCTACCGGAGGTTTTCGGTCAGGACGGTTGAGTTTTTCTGGTAACGGTAGTACCAGCTTGAAAGTCCCGGTACTACCGCGTTAAGGTATGACCGCAGGAGTAGAGCGGAACTACCGCAAGCCTCTTTGACTGTGGAATTCCTTGAGTCGTTCGATTGAAATCGGACGGTCTAGATTGCGATGAACGTTCGGACCGTCTGAACATGACAGGGCTTGAGAGGCGTCCGATTGAAATCTAATGGCGCAGAACGTGTGGAACTTTCAGACCGCCCCACAGTGCCAGATCTTGACAGCTGTGACCTACGGTTCGAACAGCCCAGTAAATCTGGAGCGTCCACATGTCATTCGGTTCCTTCCAAAGGTTTTGAGCGATTTCGCGAAGCGGTAGTACCGCACTTAGGTATGACCGCTTTGTTTCGGTATGGAAATTCGTGGTTTATGATTTTGGGAATTAAATCGGCGATACGACCGCAAAGATCGAGAGCGGTACTACCGTGATGCGGTAGTACCGGGAATGACTTGGAGGTAGTACCGCATTTGCACTGAATGTTGATTCTTTCAGAGAATTGATTTTAGGATAGGTTGTGAGAACTTGTTCCTAGAGACGATTTCTTGGTCTATTGTTGTGCAGGTGGCTTGTCGGTCAATGATGGTCAATGGCGAGATCGATCGAGACTAAGCTTGGAGAGTTGAGGTCCAGAACGATCATGGGTGTCGGGTGAGGTCAGGTGACTCAAGCATGGCGCAGAATGGATGAGGATGATCGAACAGGCAGTTTGATACAGCTGGTTAGAACAAGCGGTGCGGGGGTCGGTGCAAGTGACTTGGAGGTTCCGGTGGGATCTGGACAGGAGAGACTTGCCGACATGATGAGAGCCGTTGATCAACCGACACGTGGCGAAGCAGGTGATTGCTTTGATAGGATTGGACTCGGTCCGTGGAGAAGGATCGAGAATGGGTATTTTGATAATTTCACCAAATACCGCCTTTATAACTTGTTGGCTAAACTGCGGTGCGAGTCGGCGCTTGGAGAAGCGGTTTAAGTCAATCAAAGATGAAGATGACACTTTCAGATGCGTACATGTGTTAACCCATTGTGTGTTAGGGTTTAATGTGTGCCCAAAGTGGAATATTCCTATATGCTAGCCTCCACTATATAAGCATCTGGGTGCTGTGTGCATTGTAATCAGAACGGAGGAGAGAAACCCTTCTTTGGTTTTAGGGTTTGGAGAGCTAGGGTTTTAGGGATTGATTGAGTGTGGCTCATGTATTGAGTTTTATCCTCCAAGATGAAGTGGTTGTAAACCTCGAATCTTCAATCATCAATTAATCCATGCAAGTTCTCAAAGATGAGTCCTCTTCGTTCGTTTATCTGTTCTTGCATCCTGTTTTGATGTTTTTGGTGTTTTTGATGATCCACTGCTTTTCTCTTGAATCCATCTATTGATCTTACTTGCTGTGACTTGTGGGAGACCATCTAAGGTCATCTTGATCATCCATAGCCCACGAGCAAGCCTAGGATCAGATTTGGGTATTTGACCTGTTTTTGAACCATTCTTTATCAAATCTGAAAAAGGTCAAAACTTTGTCGTGCATCTGTTGAATAGATGATTGGAATAGGTTCCTGATATCCTCTAGAGGATATGTTTCAAGTTTTGATAGGGTTTGGTTGGATAAATCACAAGTTGATCATTCTTTAGGTTTTGTTCTTTGCTGTCGGGAAGGAACACCAGGATGATCGGTAATACCGCCTCTGGCTAACGGTAAAACCGACGTGCGGTCATACCGCAGTTCACCTGGCGGTCATACTAGATTCTGAAGTTTCACAAAACAACCTTGTGATTTCTGTTGCTGTTCTTTGAGGGGTTAGCAAAAATTGTTTGCACTCCTATTCACCCCCCTCTAGTCATCTTTCCGGTCCTACAGGTGTATTCATTTTAGGTATCCTATAGGCTAATACATTTTTCCCACATTGGACACTAGAATATATTAAGACTTTAAGCCATCCTTCCATACAGTTGAGAGTACTTTGTCTATTATGACACGGGTACATATGTTATTAAAATGTACTCTCTTGTTAGACCATCAACTTCTTTTTCCCATTACCTAAGTTACGAGATCTCTGATCAAGAATGTATGGGTTACTGTTGAGTTGTAACTCCAATGGGTATCATTCCCATGTCCATAGATGCAACAGAAATCGTCTTCCGTGATAGTCCCTTTGTGAAAGGGTCTGCTAGATTTTTCGTAGTGCGAATATAATTCACAGTAATCACTCCGAAGTTCCTTAGTTTTTTTGACAGATCTAAGCCTACGCTTCACATGCCTGGAGGACTTCATTTTATCCTTAGTACTTGTAACCTTAATCAACACTGTTTGGTTATCATAGTATGTTAGGATCGCCGGTATTTGTTTCTCAACCAGTAGCAAGTCCAACAGTAGCTCTCTAAGCCATTCAACCTCAACATTAGTTGTGTCTAATGCTACAAGTTCTGCTTCCATGGTTGACCTCATCAATATGATCTATTTACACGACCTCTATTAAACTGCAGCACCTGCTAGGCTAAGGACATAACCACCTGTAGCTTTGTTCTCATCTGCATCAGAGATCCAATTTGAATCCCTATATCTTTCTAATATAGATGGATACCCAGTATAGTGAAATCCATATGAGGTTATGCTTCTCAGGTAGCTAACCACTCTCTAAACTGCCTCATCATCTCTTGGGTTAAAAGTAACCGAGTTGGTTTTTCGCCGAAGCTGCAAGGACCGCATCTCTTCGTGCTTGAAGCGAAGCCGGCTCTGGAGATTCATGAAGTCCCAGTGGTGTGTGACTTCGTCGATGTCTTCTTCAAAGATTTTCCTGGGATGCCTCCAGTTTGAGACCTCGAGTTCGTCATTGAGTTGGCGCACGGTACCACCCCGATTTCAAAAAGGCCTTACCGGATGCCTCCGAATGAGTTGGTGGAGTTGAAGAAGCAACTTAGTGAGCTTCAAGAGAAGGGTTTCATCTGCCCTAGCTCATCTCCTTGGGGCTGTCCAGTAATCTTTGTGAAGAAGAAGGACAATACTTTGCGCATGTGCATTGATTACCGTCCGCTTACTGAAGTAACGGTAAAGAACAAGTATCCGTTGCCCCACATCCATGATCTCTTCGATCAGTTGACCGGAGCTCGAGTATTCTCCAAGATTGACTTCAGAGTGGGATATCATCAAGTTAGGATCAGACCTGAAGATATTCCAAAGACGGCTTTCTCTACTCGTTACGGTTTATACGAGTACACCGTTATGTCTTTCGGCTTAACAAATGCTCCTGCCCTGTTTATGAATCTTATGAATTTGGTGTTCATGGAGTATTTGGATAAGTTTGTGGTGGTATTCATCGATGATATTCTTATCTACTCCAAGAATGATGAAGAACACGCTGAGCATCTGAGGCTTGTGTTGGGAAAGCTGCGTGAGCACCAGCTGTATGCGAAGTTTAGCAAGTGCAAGTTTTGGTTGAAGGAAGTGGCATTCTTGGGCCATGTTCTTTCAGAGGGAGGCATAGCTGTGGATCCTAGCAAGGTCAGTGATGTACTCTCTTTGGGTCAGCCTAGGTCGGTAACTGATGTGAGGAGTTTTCTCGGTTTAGCAGGTTACTATCATCGCTTTATCGAGAACTTCTCCAAGATTGCGAAGCCGATGACTGAGTTTCTCAAGAAGGACAAGAGGTTTGTGTGGTCCACTGATTGCGACGAGAGTTTTCAAGAACTCAAGAAGCGTTTGACCTCAACTCCCGTTCTCGTTCTTCCCGATGTCCACCAAAGCTTCGATATCTTTTGCGATGCTTCTCGTCAAGGACTCAGGTGTATTCTTATGCAAGAAGGCAAGGTAGTGGCCTATGCATCAAGACAATTGAGACCTCACAAACTCAATTATCCAACCCATGACTTGGAGTTAGCTGCAGTGGTCCATGCACTAAAAATTTGGCGACATTACTTGATCGGTAATCGTTGTGAAGTGCATTCAGATCACAAAAGCTTGAAGTATTTGTTCACCCAACCATATCTGAACCTTAGGCAAAGAAGGTGGTGGGAATTGATCAAAGACTACGACATGGGTATTCACTATCATCTAGTCAAGGCTAATGTGGTTGCCAATGCGCTTAGCAAAAGGTGTATTGCAATGCCTTGTTGCTCGTGGAGCAGCAGCCCACCCTTCTTGAAGAATTTCAGCGTCTCAACTTGGGAGTAGTTGAGCATGGGTTCCTTGCTACCCTGGTTGTGCAACCAACCTTGGTAGATCAGATCAAGGCTGCTCAGCAATCGGACGTTGGGGTGAACTGAATCAAGCAAAATGTCAAGAACGGGACAACCAAGTGTTTCTCAGAAGATGATCTTGGTGTTGTGTGGTTTGGACAATGCCTTGTGGTTCCAAAGGACATGGAATTGTGAAATTTGATTCTCCGCGAAGCCCATGATTCTCCTTTGTCCATTCATCCCAGGGCCACGATGATGTATCAAGATCTCTGGCAGAGATTTTGGTGGACCCAAATGAAGCGGGAGATCACGAGGTTCGTTGCCGAGTGCGACGTGTGCTGTCGTGTTAAGGCCGAACATTAGCGTCCAGTGGGTTTGCTTCAGCCTTTGCCAGTGCCTGAGTGGAAGTGGGATTCGATCGGTATGGATTTTATCACCGGTCTACCCCGAACCCCCAAGAAAAATGATGCCATTTGGGTTGTCATCGATCGGTTGACCAAGGTGGCACATTTCCTTCCTGTCAAGGCTGACCTTCGTGTAAGTCTTTTGACGGATCTCTACATAGCCCGCATCATGAGTTTGCATGGTGTGCCAAAGACGATTATGTTAGATCGTGGTTCTCTGTTCACTTCTCGGTTTTGGCATAGTTTGCAAGAGGCTATGGGAACTCGCCTTTCCTTCAGCTCAGCATATCATCCCCAAACTAATGGCTAGACTAAAAGAGTCAATCAAGTTTTGGAAGACATGCTCCGTGCTTGTGTTCTCTCCTATGGGAAGCATTGAGAGAAATGTTTGCCATTCGCCGAGTTCTCATACAACAACAGCTTTCAAGCCAGTCTCGACATGGTACCTTTTGAGGCCTTATACGGGAGAAAGTGTAGAACCCCATTAAATTGGTCTGAGACTGGTGAAAGACCCTTCTTTGGCCCAGACCCGATCAATGAGGCTGAAAGCCAAGTTCAGTTGGTTTGAGACCGATTGCGCACGGCTCAATCATGGCAAAAGAGCTATGCTGATCATCGTCGTCGTGAGTTGAGCTTTGAGCCCAATGTGGCAAAAGAGCTATGCTGATCATCGTCGTCGTGAGTTGAGCTTTGAGCCCAATGACTTTGTTTATATCAAAGTCTCTCCTTTGAAGGGCCATCTACGGTTCGGCGTCAAGGGCAAGTTAGCTCCTCGATATGTTGGACCTTACCGCATCATCGAGAAGAAAGGAGCTGTTGCCTACAAGTTAGATTTGCCCGCTGCACTTGAAGGAGTACATGATGTGTTCCATGTGTCCCATTTGAAGAAGTGCCTTCGCATTCCAACCGAGGAAGCTCCGTTGGAAGATCTCGATGTTCAAGAAGATTTGACCTATCGCGAGCACCCTGTTCGCATTCTTGAAGAAGCTGAACGAAGAACAAGGAATCGTGCCCTCAAATTCCTTAAAGTTCAGTGGCCAAATCATTATAAAGATGAAGCAACTTGGGAACGGGAAGATCGTCTACATGCAGACTACCCATCTTTCTTTTCCGAGTGAGCGGAATCTCGGGACGAGATTCTTGTAGGGGGGCAGATTTTGTAACATCCCAAATCTGGGTTTGTGTTTCAAATGTAAGAAAATGAGAAAACTTTTATTGCATCTTGTTGTTTTTGAACTTTTTTGTAATTCTTGTGAAGGAATTATGGAATTCAAAAACTTAAAACTCCTATTGACTAGTGTCATGACCCCTTTGTAACTTTGCTGAGAATCTTGTGATCAACCTCTGGAAATATTTTTCCTTGGTTCTAGGGCTTCTGTGTGACTCCTCTGAAAAATTTCATAATTTTTAGAAATTATTTGATAATTTTAAGAGGCCAGTCAAACCATTTTGACTTTGGGTCAAACCCTAGAACGGAACCTTGAGGAATTTTTGAAGAAAAAAATTCTTTGCATGAAAACCTCTGGAAATTTTATAAAGGTTGATCCTGGAGTTAGGAACCTCCGGTCCAAATTTTAAAAATTTTGGAGTTAGTTTGCTGCCACTAAAAATTCTTCCAAGTTTCAGCCTACTCTCAAACCCTAGTCAACGCTACTGTTTGGGTCTAGGTCAGACTTGAGCTTCTTGGTCGAACCCAACTGCTTAGCGCTCGGACCCAGCCCTCTTGAACGCATGTGGCTTTTTGGCCGTTGGATCTTGATCTAACCGCCTTTGTGCATCCCCTTTTCGCGCTGGGTCACTCCGTTCAAACTGACTCGAGCCTCTCGTCTCAATCCAACCAACTAAACGCACTCGGGCCCGTTCAAAAAGGCGCGTAGCGTTTCAGCCGTTGGATTCCTTTTCAACCTTCCAGATTTGAGTGATCGTTCGGACCGCCGGAGAGTCCGATTCAATCAGGACCGTTCATTCCCCATCAGACCGCCAGGATTGCTTTGAACGTTTGGACCGTCCGAACGTTACTTTCAATCTGAGCCATCCATTTCTAATCCAACCGTGAAGTGTTTTGACCTGGGTCTTGTGACTTGGCTCAACCTTCTCGCTCGTTTCTGACTCGAGCCACCTTGGCTATGTCTCACTGCCTGGTAGGCCCCGCTCGATCTGTTCTTCCCCTTCCTCTGGCTCAAGCCCGTGCGCACGAGCACCATGGCTAGGGCATGGGAGAGAGCAGTGCCTTGTCCCCTCCATTGCGTCCTCTTCAAAGGCTCTTAGCCCCGGTTTAATGCCTGTTAGTGATTTCGCCCCCAAAGTCGTGGTCACACCTACTCCCATCTTCTCAGCTCATCCATGGCAGAGCTTGGACTGAGCTCACCGTGGGGCTTGGTCCTCGCAAGTCCTTTGCCCTCCGGCTATTTAAAGCCCTTTAGCTTCTCCTCATGTTCTTTTCAGCACCCCTTTGCTTACCCTAGCTCCCTCTCTGCTTGTTTGAGCTCAAACACCAGAGAGCCCCCAAATCGCCATTAATGGCCGGCAAGCTCCTTCGTTGCCGCCAGTGCTCCAGTGGTTCTTTTGCCAATCCTTTCGCATCTCTTCGTGCCCCTCATCACCTTAATCTTTTCCCCTAACTCAATTTTGGTTTGCATTCACAGGAATCATCCAATTTGGGTTTTGTTCATTTTCGGCCGAAGTTCACCCCCTTCATCCTCAACTCTGGTAAGGACCTCCTCTTTTCAATTCTTTTCTCATGGACCATCTCTGAGCCCTATTGAAGCTAACCTTACCACCCGGTCCTTTTCGTTTTGCTCAGACCGTCGTCCCCGCGTTGTCTTCCTCAACGCCGGTGCGGGTCTTCGTCGCCGGAGCTCCTCCGGCCATCTCCTAGCCTCTCCAGCACTCAGGTAACTCCCTAGTAGTCCCTAGATGCTTGGGCACTCGCTATCTTGGACTGCTGCGGAGCTTTTCGCTCTTTGTTGTTTGGTCGTGCTTTGCACCGCCGCTCCTCTCCGACTCGCCGCCGTTCTAGGCTGGCTCCACCGTCGAGAGTACACCCAGTTTGTGGGCATTGCTATTGTGGACCCGTTCCTACCCTTGGTTCGCGCCGCCGTGGCTGGAGTTGCAGGCGGTGAGCCCAGCTTTGAACTCGGGCTCGTTGTTGTATGCGGGCAGGCATTGTAGCTAAGTCATTAACGCACTGATTCGCTCAATAATTGACTAATCATTGCTTAACAATTAATGGCTGTCCTAAGATGGCTTAAGTGTCACTTACATGTGGGCCCCACGCACTTAAACCCCCGCGTTTGCGTGCGCAGCGCTGAGCTCAACTTTGGACTGTCTGATCTGGATCCAACGATCCAGATCGTTGGGAACGTTCAGACCACCGAACCTCCGCCATCCATTTGAGATCAGCGGTTCAGATCGCTTGGAATGTTTGGACCACCGAACGCAACTTTCGCTCTGAACCGTCCATCTTAAGATCAACGCTCCAGATTGAGTGGAACGTTCGGACCGTCCAAACGTCTCCTCCTTTTTGGACCGTCCGATCTAATCCAACCGCCAGGAGCGCGGGCCGTTCGCCCATGCGCTTGGGCCATTCGATTCAATATGAACGACCCAAGTTTTTCCACTTTGAATTAGTATAAAGAAAACACGGAAATATTTTATTTGTGAGTTGTTAATTGTGTTAATCTTCAAAGTGGCTTAACTAATTCGTTTTAGCTCCGTTTTAGTTGATTCAAATTTTGTAGGCTCTGGTTTTAACTGAGCTTTAATCTAAAAATGGTTGGAGGCTTGGTTTTGTTCCAGAAAAAGTTGTTAGTGGATTTATTTTCGGTTTAGCTTTATTGTTGCTCTAAAAATTCATTTAACTTGAAAAATGCATAAGTATTTCTCTGTAGCTCCTTTTTGAGTGAAATCAAGCTGTTGGTTTCCTCTGGGAGTGTGCTTAATTGTAGAATAGGTTTTGAGCATGCTGCTACCCCTGAATTTCTTTTGTTGCATTTGTCTTGTGCACTTCTTTCATGTCTTTGAAAAATCATAGAAAATTCATCCTAGCTCCAAATGAGGTGAATCAAGTTGTGTTGTTCATCTCATGTGGTGATCTATTTACCATAAAAATTTCAGGTGCACCACCTCTCTGGAAAATTGTGCCAAAAACTTAATTTTGGATGAATAGTAACCGAGATGAATTTTTCAACCTTTTTCCATAAAGCTGATTTTGTTTCGGCTTTAACTTTAGCATTGAGCATCCAAATCAATTGGTTCTTATTGCTAAATTCCTTAAAAATCATGCTCTTCCTGCGGTGTAAATTTCATGGCTTTTGGCTGAATTTGGTTTTTGAGCCTTTTCGGTGTTCTTCGTTCTTATCGATTCTTTTCGTTTCTTTCGTTAGGTTTCAATGAGTTCGTTGAGTGCGAGAGTGATCCTCTGCAGCAAGAAATCTATCTCCAGCAAGGCAAGAAGTTGTTTCCATTTGATCATATTGATCCCATTATTTTCAAAGTCTAATATATTGTTTGCAAAGTGTATGTATGCATGCTCTATTTTGTTGTTAAATTATCGATCGAGTAGTTGATCCTATAGATGCATAATCTGTAGGTAAATGTTCATCCTCTACTACTGAGCCTAGGATTATGTCATTGCGATGTAGAGCTCGCTGGATGAGCCCTTGTCACTTAGCTTGTAGTTTACGAGTTGGTGTCGCTTAGCAATGCTTAGCTACCGGTAGAATTGGGCGGTTGTCGACTTAGTCGATGACCTTGATCACACAAATCTTATTATTAATTTATGTCCAGCACCTTGTGCTTTGTTACTTTGTAAAGTCTAAAACTGAAAATAAAATGTTTTAGGCTTGGGCACAGTGGTGTGATGGTGTGCTTTTTGGTGTGATTGAATGGTGCCCGGGTCAACAAGGACCGAGTTACTTGTGTCACTGATCCAAGCGATCTTTACGTGCTAACCACACGAGAGGGATATGGGACCTCTCTTGACTAAGTACTTTGGGAGGTGTTAATTAATGAGTCGCTGGTGGTAGTTGTAGGAGAAAAATGTTCGTTGTTGGGATAAGAGGGATGGGTTCCTTTCTAGGTTCTCCATACCCAGGAGCATCGGCAGTTGCTTTGGCTGGGCCGGTGTGTCCGACTCAACATGTGGGTCCTTAGTGGGAGCCCGTAACGGCGGTTCACTAAGGGTTAACCCCCATACGTGTGACTCTTAATTAATACATTCTATTGGAAAGCGTCTCGTAGGACTTAATCGTGTCGGCATACCAATGGAAGTATGCTAAATAGCTTGGCGGAAAGGCTGTCTGATGTGTGGGTACATTGGTACACCCCTGCAAGGTTAAATCTATTCGAATAGCCTCGTCCTAGGTTATGGACATGCTTGGTAAGGTCGTGCAAGAATTAGACTATAACTTTTCTCTAAAACTTGAATTCGGGTGGTGCGAATGGAGAACTCGTGCTATGTTGTGGTGGCTATTGGGTTAGTCACCTCCAAGTTGTCTTTATGTTATTTTATTTACTGTCTCGCTGTTATTTGAACAAATAAAAACATATTGTTAAATTGCTTTCAATCTATTCCATTATTGCAAATGAAAACTTGCTTTATGCTGAAAATGAACCCTATAGCCTTCTCCTTGATTAAGCTTGCATGTAGCTATGTATAGGCTTGTTACTCGTAAGTCTTGCGAGTACATTTTTGTACTCATCTGCATTGCTTAATTGTTGCGGAGGAGGTTGATCACCAAGGGATCGACTTGTGTGAGGCAGACTTCGTGCCGAACGACTTGCTTGGCGGCCCGGTCGGTTGCCTTGTGAGTAATGGCAAACCGGTTGGCTTTTGTTTATCGCTATCTTATGGCTTTTGCTTCCGCTGTTTATTTAGTTCTCTATCTGTCATTTGGCCGGTCGGCCCCTTTTGTAAGAGCTCTATTATGTATGTCTTTTGTGTTGTAAAGTTGTAGACTCAGTTGTGCTCTTGTATGGAATTGATGCATGATTTTGTAAAGGGGTGTGTGTACCGCAATTCTGGGAGGTACACAATATCCCGAGGCATGAGTTATTTGATTCGTGATGCTAGAGTCAAGTGGATGGCTAAGCATTACGAGCTAAACAACCCGGGTCCTCACAAAAACTAGCAGATGTAAAGTTTTATCAAATCTCTCATGCCATAATTTGGGTGCTTGCTTTAGGCTATACAAGGATTTGATTAATTTGCACACCTTATTTTCCTATCCAGAAATCACAAAACTATCCAGTTGCTCCATATAGATTTCTTTCTCCAACTCTTCATTAAGAAAGTTGTCTTTACATCCATTTGATGGGTGTGTAGACTATGGGAAGCAGCTAATGCAATGAGCACTTGAATGGTGGTTAATCTGGCAACAGAAGAGTCAGTATCAAAACAATTCTCACCTTTCAATAGTACTGTCAGGCCACATTTTCTTTTTAAAGATCCACTTGCATCCAATAGGTTCGCACCCGCTAGGATGATCTGTGATCTCCCAGGTCTTATTAGCCATGATGGAATCCATCTCACAATGGACTGCCTCTTTCCAATACTCAGCATCAAGTAATGCTTAAGCCTCTGAAAGAGTTTTTGGCACAGCATCCATGAGGTATACAATAAAGTTTTCGCCAAAGGTTTTCTCAGCCCTTTGTCTCTTGTTCCTACGAGGAGCCTCTTTGACTAAACTGTTATCTTCCTCAGGAACATCATAGACTGGTGGTATATCACTCATTAGTTCAGAGATGATGGTAGGTTCAAAATTACTATTATTCATAGTTTGATTATCCTCAGTTTGAGAAGTACTACCTGCAGTTCTCATAGGATAAATATCCTCAAAAAATGAAACATCTCTAGACTCCATTATTGTGTCAGCAATAATTTCAGGAGTTTCTAATTTTACTACTAAAAATCTATAGGTCGTGTTGTTGTGAGCATAGCCTAGTAAGATACAATTGACTATTTTAGGTCCAAGCTTTCTGTTTTTCTGCAATGGTATATTAACTTTTGCCAAACACCCCCAAGTTCGTAGAAAATTAACATTGGGTTTTCTCCCCTTCCACCCCTCATATGGAGTAATCTCACACCATTTTGTGATAACTCTATTTAGGATGAAAGTTGCTGCCAATATAAGTCCCCCCCCCCACACCACATCTTAGGCAAATAGAGACTCTCCAACATGGCATTCACCAAGTCTGTTAGTGTCCGGTTTTTTCTCTCAGCTATCCCGTTTGATTGGGGGTGAGTATGGTGGTGTAATTTTATTGACTATTCCATGTTCAGAACAGAATTGGGAGAATTCATGAGAGATATACTCTCCTCCACGATCAAACCTTAGTCTTTTAATTTTTTTTCTTGTTGATTCGCAATAGACCTTATAAATTTTAAAGTAATGTAAAGCTTCATCTTTTGTTTTCAGTAGGTACACATAACAATGTCGAGATGCATCATCAATAAGAGTTAGAAAATATCTTTTGCCTCCTTTTATCAACAATCTATTCATCTCACACAGGGCAGAATGGACAAGATCTAATGGTGCCAACTTTTTTTTCCTCCTGTAACCGCTTAAAGGGTTTCCGAGGTTGTTTTGCTTGCACACCAGTTTGGCACTTTGATCCTTTGATAATTTCACATTTTAAAATTAAATCTAATCTGGACATTCGAGCAATACTATCAAAACCAATATGGCAGAAATGAGAATGCCATATATTTGGCCTCACATTGAGATTATAACAATACTCCAAAGTACTTATGCGGAACAACCCTCCACTTTCATAGCCTTTACCAACAAAGTTACCAAACTCATATATTACAACTTTATTTGACTCAAATACTAGCTTATAACTATCCCTGTATAGGAGAGAACCACAAACGAGGTTCTCGTTTATTGTTGGTGTGTGATGCACGTTCTTCAAGTGGGCAATCTTCTCTAAAGTAAAACTTACATCCATCGTGCCAACACCAAGAAAAAAAGCATGCGACCCGTTCCCCATTAGGACGGATGAAGCCCTGGCTGCCTGATAAGAAGAAAACAAAGAAATATCAGAAAATACGTGAACATTAGCTCCAGTATCAACCCACCAATCAGTGGATTGACTTGCTAAAACAACAACAGGTGAATTACCATACCCTCCTATTGAGGCCTCGCCTATTTACGTGGATTAAAATATTACTTTAATATTTTATTGAAGAGCGCATGTCCTTTGTGTCGTAACCCCTAAGGCTAACAACTGTTGGAAATATACCCTAGAGGCAATCATGGAGATGATTATATTTCATTATGTTCATAATATTGGATAATATGTTATCCTGTTCCTTGAATGAATCATTGGTTATGAAGATTAACAAGTATGTGACTAGTTGGTGAAACTCTTAGCTTATGTGATGTCGTTCTAAATGTATCCCTGGTCAAACGTCAATGGTCGGAACACCAGTGACTCTATCGACCAGTAAATGTATTGATTGATGACCATATTTCACCGATCATGGATATAGGAATATCGAATCAATAATGTGAACACATGTTAGAGAACATGGCGTTAGATTGACCCACCTTGAGACACTATTGAGATTGTTATGATTCTATGTGTCGTTAATTGGTCTCAAGCAAAGATGATGTATTAATCCTTAGACCTGAGATCAGCATGGTTTCCTACATGTGTAATAGCACCTCTTGGGGGTTGCTAATCGCTACTCGTAACTAGGTAGTTATAAAGGTAGCTTTCGGGTATGCTATGAAACATGCGGAGAAATGTGACTGGTCGAATATGGGATTTGCCCCTCCTAACATAACAGGAGAGATGTCTCTGGGCCCCTCGTTGTGGTCGGATAGAGAAAGTGCATGGCCATGCCACTAGTAGTCGAAGTGTTCGACCACGTGAAGTGTCGGGCACTGATCAGATTGGTTCGGAATAGGGTTAATATGATTAATCCGAACCCCGTCCGATAACCGGCTAGCAGGACCGCCGTGTTGGGTATTCGTACCGCGCGCTATAGGTAGTGTGTGTGTTCATGTCGCCTGACAGAATTGGATTCTATGCATAACTTGTTTTTGCAGGGATTGATGTGAATAGTCTGACCCATAATGTATGATATGCATGTTTGTGTGTAATGTTCATGACCTGCGTGTCATGCTTATTGCAGCCCAAGGCTGTCTATATTTGTATAATGGCCTGCGTGTCAACTTGTGATCATTCTTCGCTCCTTGTAATTAATTACTAGTGCTATTACGAGTAATAGCTTAGTGGGAGTACTTGGAGGTATTGACCACTTGGAGACATGGCGATGGAGATCACCATGTGGGAGGATCATACTATATCACAATGCAATTTGATTGTCTGTGAATGCCTTTATGTTCCTGTTCATTTATTTATGTGCATATTATATAATTGCTTTAAATGCTTTTAACATGATAGAAGTAAAATTCCCTCACATAATGTTAAGTTAAATTGTTGCCCTTCCCATTAGCTGCACCATCCGAAGTCATGTATTTTAATGGTAGGTCTTGCTAAAGCAGAGTGCCATTAATATTCCTTGACTAGATGGGTTTGTGTCGGGCACTTGCACGCATACCATTGGTTCAACTTGACAAGGTCATCATAACAGTTCTAGACCTTGGGGCATAGGGTTGGGCGCTGGAACATAGAGATGCTACCCAACAATAAGAGTCATATAGAGATATGATTAGCAAAGGGTTGCTTACCAAATTCACTAATCTTCTAGCAAAGGATGCCAAAGCTCACTAGTAGATTAAGCGACAGGGTCTTCAATCACTAAATGTCATAAGAGGGATATGGTATTCAGTGAGAGTATCTTTATTAAATTATTTAATAAAAGTTACTTGAACATATGTCTCAGTTTTGTATATTTTATGTTGTAGATCATGGCACCAACTGCTGTACCTACATCCAGTTTTGCATTACGTTCGATACTTGATAAGGAAAAGCTGAATGGAACAAATTTTGCGGATTGGTCCCGCAACCTAAGAATTGTTCTTAAGCAAGATAAAAAAGGAACATGTTCTAGAGGAACCAATTCCAGATGTGCCTTTTGAAAATGCTGCTGCTAATCTTAAAACTGCCTATAAAAGGGCATGTGATGAATCCCTTGATGATAGCTGTCTTATGCTTGCTGCTATGAACTCAGATCTTTAGAAGCAGTTTGAGAACATAGAGGCCTACGATTTGATCGTGGCACTCAAAGGCATGTTTGAGACACAAGCATGAATTGAGAGATATGAGATCTCAAAAAATTGTTTAGGAGTAAACTAGCTGAGGGAAGTTCAGTGAGCCCACATGTGATCAAAATGGTTGGTTACACCCAGAGCTTGGAAAAACTTGGTTTTTCACTTAGTCAAGAGTTGGCTACAGATTTGATTCTTGCTTCGCTACCTTCCAGCTATGGACAGTTCATTCTAAACTTCCATATGAATGGCTTAGACAAGAATCTCACTGAACTGCATATGATGCTTAAGACTACAGAAGACAGCATTAAGAAAAGCAACTGTCATGTGATGATAGTGCAAAAGAGTACAAGCTTCAAGAAGAAGGCTAAGACTTGGGTCAAGGGTAAGGGCAAGAAAATTTCGGATGAGATCCAAACTAACACCAAACTAATAAGCCTGAACTCAAGATTAAGTCTGGCCCAACTCAAGAGAATAAATGCTTTTACTGCAAAGAACTAGACCATTGGAAAAGGAACTGCAAGAAATACATGGCTGATCTAAAAAAGAATGGTGGAACTAAACCTTCCACTTCAGGTATTAATGTTATAGATGTTTTTCTTGCTGACTCTTCTGTTAACTCATGGGTATTTGATACCAGATCGGTTGCTCATATTTGCAATTTGATGTAGAGTCTAACAAAGAGTAGGAGAATTGCAATGGGCGAGATGGATCTTCGCGTCGGGAATAAAGCAAAAGTTGCTGCATTAGCCGTCGGGACTTTACCATTACTTTTGCCTTCAGGATTTATTATGGAACTAAATAATTGTTATTATGTTCCATCCATAAGTACAAACATCATCTCTGCCTCATGTTTGATGGTAGAGGGTTATAAATTCATTATAGAGAACAATGGTTGTTCTATATTTTTGAATGAAATGTTTTATGGCTATGCTCCTGTTTTGAATGAGTTGTATATTTTAAATCTTGATGATGCACCCGTCTATAATATTAATGCAAAGAGGCTTCGGCCTAATTATTTGAATTCCACTCTCATTTAGTATTGTCATTTCGGTCACATAAGTGAGAAACGCATTAAAAAGTTCCATGATGATGGAACTCTAAACTCATTTGATTTGGAATCATTTGAAACATGCGAGTCCTGCCTGCTCGAAAAGATGACCAAGACACCTTTCACTGGTCGGAGTGAGAGGGCGTCCGACTTGTTGGCACTCATACATACTAATGTGTGTGGACCGATGAGCACGATAGCTAGAGGTGGATTTCAGTACTTCATTACTTTCACCGATGACTATAGTAGATATGGATATATCTATTTAATGAGGCAGAAGTCGGAATTCTTTGAAAAGTTCAAGGAGTTCCAGAATGAGGTACATAATCAACTTAGCAAGACAATCAAATCTCTACGATCTGATCGTGGATGTGAGTTTTTGAGCCATGAGTTTGGTGGTCATTTGAAACAATGCGGAATTGTTCCACAGCTTACACCACTGGGCACTCCACAATGGAATGGGGTGTCCGAGCGGTGTAATCGGACCTTGTTGGACATGGTTCGATCAATGATGAGCCAATCAAATATATCTACCGTTATATTATTGGGGTTACGCTCTAGAAACTGTTGCTTTCACGTTAAATAGGGTACCATCTAAATCAGTAGATAAGACACCATATGAGATATGGACTGGGAAGAATCCTAGTTTGTCTTTTCTAAAGATTTGGGGTTGTGATGTCTATGTTAAACGTTTGACGTCTGACAAACTCACACCCAAGTCCGATAAGTGCTTCTTTGTGGGGTATCCTAAGGAAACTAAAGGATATTATTTTTATAATCGGATTGATAACAAAGTGTTTGTTGCCCGTAATGGTGTCTTCTTAGAGAAAGAGTTTCTTTCCAAAGGAGTCAGTGGGAGCAAGGTGCAACTTGAAGAAATTCAGGAAGCATCTGTAAGTGTTTCAACTCCCACTGAACCTCTACAGGATGAACAAAGTGTTGTTGAACCTGTAGATAAGGCATCAGCCCCACATAGATCAAAAAGGCCACGTCAAGTGCCTATAAGATATGGGCATGACATATTATTAGTGAATAATGGTGAGCCTAAAACTTATGCGGAAGCGATGATGGACTCAGACTCTAAGTCATGGCATGAGGCCATGAGATCTGAAATAAAGTCCATACATGATAACCAAGTTTGGAACTTGGTTGATGCACCTGATGGTATTAAGATCATTGAGTGCATGTGGATTTTTAAGAAAAATATAGATATGGATGGAAATGTTTACATTCATAAGGCACGACTGGTTGCGAAGGGTTTCAGACAAATTCAAGGGGTTGATTACGATGAAACCTTCTCTCCTGTCGCGATGCTTAAGTCTATTCGGATCATTCTAGCTATTGCTGCATATTTCGACTATGAGATATGGCAGATGGATGTCAAAACGGATTTCCTTAATGGAAATCTAAGTGAGGATGTGTACATGACACAGCTTGGTGGTTTTGTCGATCCAAAGGAAGCTAGAAAGGTATGCAAGCTTAATAAATCCATCTATGGATTGAAGCAAGCATCTCGGAGTTAGAATATTCATTTTGATGAAGTAGTCACAGGGTTTGACTTCATCAAGAACGAAGAAGAACCTTGTGTTTACAAAAATGTTAGTGGGAGCAAGCTTGTGTTTCTGATCTTGTATGTAGATGACATACTACTTTTCGGAAATGATATCCAAATGCTTGAGTCTGTTAAAACTTCATTAAGAAATAGTTTCTCAATGAAAGATTTAGGAGATGCAGCATATATTCTTGGTATAAGAATCTATAGAGATAGATCTAAGAGGTTAATTAGATTAAGCTAGGATATGTACATAGACAAAGTGTTGAAACAGTTCAACATGCAACATTCCAAGAAAGGTTTTTTTGCACGTGGCATTAATCTTAGCAAGAGTCAATGTCCTACGACCACTGATGAGCGAGACAAAATGAGTAGAATTCCATATGCTTCGGCTGTTGGATCTATCATGTATGCCATGCTATGTACACGACCAGATGTATCATATGCTCTAAGTGTTACGAGCAGATACCAAGCTGATCCCGGTGAAGGTCACTGGACAGTTGTGAAAAATATTCTTAAGTACTTAAGAAGGACTAAGGATGCGTTCCTACTTTATGGCGATGATGAAGGGCTCGTTGTAAATGGTTACACAAATGCAAGCTTTTAAACTGACAAAGATGATTATCATTCGCAATCTGGTTTTGTATTCATTTTGAATGGAGGAGCAGCGAGCTGGAAAAGTTCCAAGCAAGAGACGGTTGCTGATTCTACGACGGAGGCCGAGTACATTACAGCTACAAAAGAAGGAGTTTGGATAAGGAAGTTCCTTGCTGAGGTGGGGGTGGTTCTGAGTGCCTTAAGCCCAATAGATCTCTATTGTGACAACAATGGAGCCATTGCTCAGGCCAAAGAGCCTAGATCCCATCAGAAATCCAAACATATACTCAGGCGTTATCTTCTTATTCGCGAGTTAGTGAATAGAGGAGATGTTAAGATATGCAAAGTTCATAAGGATTTAAATGTTGTTGATCCGTTGACAAAGCCTCTCACACAGTATAAGTATGAGGCACACACAAGAGCTATCGGTATTAGATACCTGAATGATTGACTCTAGTGCATGTGGGAGACTGTTGGAAATATGCCCTAGAGGCAATCATGGAGATGATTATATTTCATTATGTTCATAATATTGGATAATATGTTATCCTGTTCCTTGAATGAATCATTGGTTATGAAGATTAACAAGTATGAAACTTGTTGGTGAAACTCTTAGCTCATGTGATGTCTTTCTAAATGTATCCCTAGTCGGACGTCAATGGTCGGAACTCCAGTGACTCTATCGACTAGCACATGTATTGATTATTGACCATGTTTCACCGGTCATGGATATAGGGATATCGAATCAATAATGTGAACACATGTTAGAGAACATGGGGTTGGATTGACCCACCTTGAGACACTATTGAGATTGTTATGATTCTATGTGTCGTTAGTTGGTCTCAAGCAATGATGATGTATAATCCTTAGACCTAAGATCAGCATGGTTTCCTACATGTGTAATAGCACTCCTAGGGGTTGCCAATTGCTACTCGTAACGGGGTAGTTATAAAGGTAGCTTTCGGGTATGCTACGAAATATGCGGAGGAATGTGACTGGTTGGATATGTTATTTGCCCCTCCTAACATAACATGAGAGATATCTCTAGGCCCCTCGTTGTGGTCGGATAGAGAAAGTGCGTGGCCATGTCACTAGTAGTCGAAGTGTTCGACCACGTGAAGTTATCCGACACTCGATCGAGAAAGTATTGAACAGTCTATGGATGACACAACATCTCACCTGGAGTTCAACCAAACATCGTGAGGCAAAGGGAGAATACACGAGTAGGTTGCTTAGTTCGATTAGTTACGGACTGGTCGTATGGAGATACGAGCTGGTCGTAGACTGGTCGAACGTAATCACAGAGTGGTCGAAACCTGGTCGTAAGGAGTTACAAACTGGTCGTGACCAAATACGAACTGGTCGTATAGAGATAGGACCTGGTCATAATTGATGAGGACCTAGTCGTAGATCAAATTGCATTAAGATTCATCCAATATAATTTGTGTGTATTTGAGAATCGTTATGTCCTGCTGAGATCCGCTAACGACTCGTGGTCAGAAAGGGTTTCCGAGTCACAACCGTTTATGCATGAACCTATAGGGTCACACAATTAACGGGTTGGAACAAACCAGTATGGATATGATTCGTCAAACGTGTTCAGATAGGATCCATCACGAGCACTATATAAGGAGATGCATGAGGTTGTTAGGTGGGGTGAACGTAACGGACAAGACACACAAAAGTCGTGAATTGTGTTATTCCACCGAAACCCTAGCTGCCATCTTCCTGAGAGCTCCACCGTGCGACTTGGTGCTAGCACACCAGCGCATGGTTGTTCCTTCCCTGGACGTGTGGATACCATAGAGATGCTACTGTGGTTGCTATTGCGCTGGAGGAGACGATCGACCACGACCACCTCACCGACGTGCTCTATGCTGGACGATCGACTACAACCACTACATCGACACGCTCTTCGTTGGACCAGGCTGCTCCAACCCTTCTTTCGCTGCTCTACGCATCTAGTGGTAACGATCTGTGGTCATCTAATTGCCTGGCTTCCTGGTTTACGTGGTAGAAAATTTTGATTGTTGCTATCGTAGCCTACCCGTACCCCAACAACAACCCCCTGGTCATGAGGATTCCAGATGTTACATTGTGGGTATCCTGGTCGAACGAGGTCCTGTACCTTATCTCCGACCAGGTAACTGCTGTAAGATCGAGGAGGCCGACTAGAGGGGGGTGAATAGGCGGTTTTTAAAATCTGTTGGCTAAAACTAAGTTTTATGCGGAATTGTAAATCAATTCAGGTTTGCTCAATTAAGACCTAAATCAACTAGTCTTGATTAAATGCACTAACAATATAAGACTATTGATAATGATAGCAAACATACAAAGACTATAAGTAATTTAATTCTAGGAATGTAAATTGCACAAAGTAAAACACAAGAGAAATCAACCACAATGACGTTTTACCATAGTGTTCGGACACTTGCCAGCCTCCCCTAATCCACGTTGACGTAAGCCCAAACTAATTGGATTGGCTCCACGAATTAAGCCAAACACCTCAATTCCACTAGTGGCAGCACTTTCCCGCTCCAGGTAGGTGAGCTCCAACCTTCACAACACGCCGGGTCTTCTCACAGGCTTCTTGAGAGGATCACTGGTCCACGACGCCTCCACGCTGTCTAGGTGTCGGCAAACACCAAGAGTAACAAGCTAAGCCCTTTGCTTAACTCTCACCACATGCAATGAATGCACAAGCTCAAGTGGATACGAAATTCACCTCTAGATGCAATACATGCAACTAGAGACCTCTCTCCTTGCTCACAAGGTGCAACACATGCACAACTGAAAGGAGAAACTCACACTAGCTCAAGTGTGTAAAATAGGATGCCAAAAGTTGTCTCTCAACCGGCCAAGGTGGGTATTTATAGCCCACACAGAAAAACTAGCCGTTGGGAGCAGAAATCCCCAAAAATCAGGATTTGCGGTAGAACCGCCGTACAAACTTTTGTACTATCGTTTGTACTGTTCAACAGTCGCACGGGTGCATTAACGGCACAAAAACTAGCCGTTAAAGACTTTAGTGCGGTAGTACCGCAGTACAATGGCCGGAACTACCGTTCTGTGGTAGTATCTCTCCTCTTGGGCGGTACTACCGCAGTTCAATTTCAGCACAGACGACACTCGGTAAAAAGGTCATAACTTTTGACTCCGATGTCGGAATTTAGTGATCTTGGACTCTATGGAAAGCTTATTTAGAGAGCTACACAACCCACCTATTTGATTTATATCAAACACATTTGATAAAATCAAAATGCACAACTCCAAAGAGCCACTACCATGGTCTAAGTCCAAAGAAATAGCAACAAGCAATCTTAGACCATGCCAAGATGAAAATGCATGGGGTTAATTCCTTATTTTCCATTGGAAGTTGGCGAGCTCCCCAAAATGCCATCGAAAAATTGCTCATCCCTTTTTTGCCACTCGTTCTTAACTTTAATCCCTTTTTTGCCACTCCGGTCAGTTGATCGTGGATTTGACCGTTGACTTGGACGCGAAAAGACGATTTTGCCCCTAAGTATGCTGAGATCTTTAAGGAATTGTTTGACATAGTAATATAGTTCTAAAAATTATAAAATTTTTACGGGAAGTTCTGACATAGTGTAGATTATTTTGCAATTATCAAGAGTATGAATTTGTGGATAATTGGACTAGTTTGTTCATTGTGTTTTGTGTTTATGTGTCGTGCACCATGTCTACCCCTTCCCATGCATGTCACTGCCTCGAGAGGTACCTAGCAAGCACAACACAGCAAGTGTAAGTCCACGACTCAGCAAAGTGCAATAGCAAATCAAATGTAGCATCATAAGTAGGCAAAGGGAATAAACAATTCCATCAAGAACACAGCATTATACCACAAACCCATTTCTTATGATAGCAACATAAGCAGTCAAAGGGAACATCAATCCCATCATGAACAACAACATTATAAGCCAAACTGACAAATCCATATCTTATGCAAGAATGCAATGACATGTCATGAATGCACCTTCTTCACATCTTAGCAATTACCGGTAATGCCGACTAGGGTATCCGTCGATACCTACTCATGGCCTGTGCCCTCTAGACACAGGGATCCAAAGCCCACACTCCAAGTCATGTAGCTTTCTTACCAACCTCACCGGATTAGTTACATAACTTTCCACGAGTGTGGGGACCAAAGCCCGTCCAATGCATGATGGGGACCTAACACCCATCCAATGCCTGACGGGGACCTCAAGAAAACAACCCCTTGGCTACCACGTAGTCTAAGGTTCAGAAATGAATGACATGATGCAAAATTTAAAGCACGATACCAACTCATCATTGTCATCATTAACAAGGTAGTCTCATTGCTCACCTTGTCCCATCGTTATTGCCATCAATCATGAAACCATTACCATGTAAACATCATCATTTAAACATTGCCATGTAAGCATCCTCATGTAAACACCACCATTTAAGCGTCATCACATAAACATTAGCATGCGTTGTCATGTAAACATTTCCATGTAAGCTTCATCACATAAGCATCATCATTAAACTATGGCATTCATGCTTATCAACATTACCAAGCAGAATCATCAACAATCAACTATGGCATTCATCAAGTATGAAATATAAAAAACTCATTAATGCTACTTGCATCGCCTCAACCGTGAGATGAAGACAAAAGGCGGAATGCTCTAGCGCCGGGGTTCACCACCACCTCAATGTTAGCCACAGCCGAATCACCACCATCACTTCCCTCATGCATAAGTATATAGCAACCCATGAACCATCAGCATCATACATAAGCATCAACCAAGCATCAATTAGCACAAGTAAAAGGAATTGGAACTTCAAGTCCAGAGGCTGTACATTGGTATTAGTGGGTCTTGTTTTGTACCAACAAACTCATTTACCTCTTTACAGCAGCCAGAACGAGAAATTGGTTGAGCTCCTTCAAGTAATTTCAGCTCGTCCTTGAGGACGTGATCATGCGGTCGAGGATCTGCACCTCCAGCTGCCACCGCCATCTCCTATCGTTGTCGCTCCCACCACCATCAATGGGGCAGGACTGTGACAGTGTGATGCTACCAAGCGTTGGAGGTACAACCATGCAGTCCAGATCGCGGCGACGACCGCAATACAGCATGAGACCCGTTTGATCCTAGCAAATTCATCAAACACCTTATCTGCAGACCGTTGAGGCAATGACCAAGGTCGACAAAGCAGGCAGAGACTGTCGTGTGGGTCGTGGCGGAGCCACGGATAGATAAATGGGAGGCAGAGGAGGAGGATAAGCTAGAGGCAACGATGAGCATGGTGAAGGACCCAACTCCCACAAAGAAGCATACGCGGTCGCCGGGCCAGAGCCAGCGCACGCCGGGGCCGACGGTGTCGACGACACCGGCGTAGTCGGAGCCGGGAACGAACGGCAGTGGCAGGCGGTCCTGGTACTTGCCCTGCACCTGCAGGAACGTCGCAAAGTCGAGGCTGGTCGCCGCCACGTGCACCCACACGGCCGTCGGCGACGCGAGCTCCGGGACCGGGTGGTCGTCGGAGACCGCCGCGAACGGGGAGACATCACCGTCGGGCGGTAGTGTCGGGTCGCCGAGCCATCGCACCACGAGCGCCTCCAATTCCTTTGGTTGGGGTTGAACTCTGGAGGAGGTTCAGAATTAGAGGGGAGACCAGGAGGGGCGGCAGCCAATGAAACAAGAGGAAATAAATTGCTCAAGTGTCGGCGGTGGCTGGGAGAACTAAAACTAGGGTTTTTGGTTAGCCTCTCTCTCCCTTAAATAGGTGTGGGCCGATGCCCTCTTGGGCCATGGGCCTAAAGGCCCACCACTAATCCCCATTTCCCACTAGATCTAATTATTATTATTATTATTATTGATTCAATAATTACTCATTCATAACACAGGATATTACACTAGTCGCCATCCTTTAGTCTCTAGACGGTTAAGTCTAATAAATGAGAGACCAAGCTCTGATACCACTTGTAAAATCGAGGAGGCCGACTAGAGGGGGGTGAATATGCGGCTTTTAAAATCTTTTGGCTAAAACCGAGTTTTATGCGGAATTGTAAATCAATTCGGTTTTGCTCAATTAAGACCTAAATCAACTAGTCTTCACTAAATGCACCAACAATATAAGACTATTGATAATGGTAGCAAACATACAAAGACTATAAGCAATTTAATTCTAGGAATATAAATTACACAAAGTAAAACACAAGAGAAATCAACCACAATGACACAATGATGTTTTACCGTGGTGTTCGGAGACTTGCCGGCCTCCCATAATCCACGTTGAGGTAAGCCCAAACTAATTGGACCGGCTCCACAAATTTAGCCAAACACCTCAATTCCACTAGTGGTAGCTCTTTCCCGCTCCGGGTAGGTGAGCTCCAACCTTCACAACACGTCAGGCCTTCTCACAAGCTTCTTGAGAAGATCATCGGTCCACGACGCCTCCACGCCATCTAGGTGTTGGCAAACACCAAGAGTAACAAGCCAAGCCCCTTGCTTAACTCTCACCATGTGCAACGAATGCACAAGCTCAATTGAATACGAAATCCATCTCTAGATGCAACACATCCAACTAGAGACCTCACTCCTTGCTCACAAGGTGCAACACATGCACAATTGAAAGAAGAAGCTCACACTAGCTCAAGTGACTGAAATAAGATGCCAAAGGTTATCTCTCAACCGGCCAAGGTCGGTATTTACAGCCTACTCACAAAATCTAGCCGTTGGGAGCAGAAATCCCTAAAAATCAGGATTTGCGGTAGTACCGCCGTACAAACTTCGGTACTACCGTTTTCTACTGTTCATCGGTCGCACGGGTGCATTAACGGCTCAAAAACTTGTCGTTAAAGTCTTTAGTGCGGTAGTACCATAGTACAATGGCCGGAACTACCGTTCTGCGGTAGTATCTCTCCTCTTGGGCGGTATTACCGCAGTCCAATTTCAGCATGCATTTATACTCGTAAAAATGTCATAACTTTTGACTCCGATGTCGAAATTTAGTGATCTTGGACTCTATGAAAAGCTTATTCAGAGGGCTACACAACCCACAAATTTTATTGATCTCAAACACATTTTATCAAATCAAAAAGTATAACTCCAAAGAGGCACTACCATGGTCTAAGTCCAAAGAAATAGCAACAAGCAATCTTAGACCATGCCAAGAGAAAATGCATGAATCCCAACAATTTGTAAAACACATTTGCAAACATAGATTATGCCACAAAGAGTAGGTACATGGACTTAAACCATTTGCAAAACATATTTGCAAAGTATAGTCACATGCTATAAGGATTAGATGCATGAGCCTCGACTATTTGCAAAACACATTTGCAAATAATAGCATCATGCCATGGTGAGCTAGAGCAAGCAAGATTGAGCTATCAACACATGATGAGACTCAAGATACCAGACAAGACCCCTCTTAATAGTACGGCAACCTATGCTAGCAATCCGGTCTTCCAACCAAACACTAAGACTGGTAAAAGACTAGGAACACATCCTTAGCCCTAGCTAGTCATACCTCTGCCTTGAGCATCTTCTTGAAGCTTGATGACACGTCTTCACTTCAAGTCCGGGTCATCGTCTTGACATGCATCAACCCATGATGCATCCTTTACTTGACCTACATCAACACATGATGAGTCTTCTCTTGACTTGATGATCAACTCATGATCATCTCCTCTTCGAGATCTTGATATGCATCAACACATGATGCATCCTCTTCTTGAACCTTGACTTGGTGACGATCAACTCATGATGCCATCTAAAGTCTCTATTACCCTGGAACATAACCTATTCATCCAACTCGTGGAAAATGTTAGTCCCACAATGTTATTGACATTAATTACCAAGATATACCTGCAATAAATGCTTCTTAACAAGCCATTGCAGCAAGGTGCGGTACTACCGACGTTGATCATGCGGTAGTTCCGCTCTCCGGTACTTCCGATCACAAGGGCGGTACGACCGCTCTTCCTTGAGGTCCAAAAGGGCACTCACTGGAAAAAAATGTACCGCTACCAAATCGGTTACACCGGGTTGCGGTAGTTCCGCCAAGTAAATTGCGGTCATACCGCTGAGCGGTAGTTCTGCCAAATAAGCTCCGGTACTACCGCACATCGGTAGTACTGCTTACCAAATGCGGTCATACCGATTTCCACTGAAATTCTTCCAGAAGTTTTTCGAAATGCAATGCATGACTCCTTTGTCTTGAGCCATGTCGATCTTTTATCATCTTTGTATTTCCTTTTCATGTCATCATTCAAACTCTGGGACTAAGCCTTGAAAACATCTTAGCACACGCATTAGTCCCACAACACAATTGCAAATAATTTAATAAAGTAATATGAGTATATATGAACTACACAAGTTTTATATACTTAATGGATATGTTTCAACGTAGAGATCCCAAATATGTGTGGATAAAGAAATATGGATCACTACTAATGAAACCACAAAATATAGAGTGAACTCCCCCTAAATGTGTGCATACACGAATGTATAATAAAAACATATGCACATATTCAAGTTAAACTTTTGGTGGAGTTCAACCTGTAATTTGGATCCGAGGAATGCAACAATATATAAGAATATGATGTCGAATGCATACCTCCATGAGTTTCACCTTTTTATCCAAATATGACTAAACAATATCATGCATAATAAACATATTAGTCTCACATTTAGATTTGTCATTAATCACTAAAATACTCCATTAACTCATATGACGGGTCTAGATTCTTCAACTGCTCGTAGAAGCAATGAACTAACACTTGGATCCGATTCCAAGTATATCTCTCCCGTGTGATGAATGGAACACATGTCTTATTTGTTCCAAACCATACGACGTTTACAGCCCTAAGTCACTGACAATAACCACTGTATGGTTATATCTCCCACTGACATCAACTGCTGGTCATTTGGTTTTTCACCAATTGTCACCGTTTCTTCGACCGGACGCGACACTTCCAAAGGACACCTCTTCCAAGAGTAACTGTCACCACTTCGTCAGTTATTTACACGAGAATGCGAACGACAGGAAGGACAAGTGAGACAGATTATTCAGGATTGAAGTTCACAACAACCGCAGAGCGATCTGAAGACTGTTGGAGCAATAGCATAGCAATCAATACACTAAGTGTAATTAGGGCTAGTCCATTGCCTTGTCTAAGGCACCCCCTGTGAAGGATCTAGTTCATTGCAATAAGGAGCAATCTCATTCTCATCCAAGAACTCTTAGTCATTTTCCTCTATTTATTTCGTAAGATCCGCGACTCGATCGTCAACAGCTGGCATCATCCATAGGGAATAAGGCGTTGAATTCTTGAAGCTTTCTTCGCTCAAGCAATCCTCATTCACTTTCCTTCGCTTCATCTTTGCTCATGCGATCATGGCAGAAACTTGGGATGAGAAAAACTGATTCGACTTGGTGGACTACCCCAACCTCGACATGGACACATGCATCTACGTCATGGAACATGACACAATGTCATCATTATCCTCTTCTACTATCGGCCCGTCGCTCACGGAGACCAGCGAGATCGACCGCATGGATGAAGATACACCGCCTCCATTCGTGGTGCAACCAAAGAAATCGGTCATTCTGACCAGTTTGGAATGTTCGAACGCCTATACAAGCCAGTCTCTTCAACCGGCAAGAATGGCAACAAAAGCCCAACGCTACGATCAGAGGGTCAATGTACTCTCAATACAGTCATGAGCGACTGGTATTCGCCAACGGCTCCTACGTATAACGGATGCCAACCGACATCTAGTGAGGGTGTTAATGAATCTACCATCAGTCGAAGGCCAAGTGGGCATGGTAAAACTCAACATACGGTCGAAAATCCATCAGATCAGGCTAAGTCCACTACATGGCCCACCGGAGGTGGTAATCTCCTACTGCTCCCCATCATGGAGGCTCCTGGCTAAAGCACTAGAAGGCTCTCCCTTAGCTACGACGGGAGCTCGTCGGAAGACTATTGTTGGAGCCACGAGGTTAACGCAATCGAAGATACCAATCAAGATATCGTGCAGAAGCCTCCACAGCTTGTCCCACCACCACCTATTGGTGGAAATGGTATGGGAGCTCAAGCACTAACTGGTGGAGGCGATCGAACTGATGGACGTTGATCAGTTAATTCGCCTGTTTCTACCCCACAGCGAATGATGGGTCAGACAGGACAAACTGGAAGATCGAAGGGGAATTCGACTCATCGAACACCCACTGCTAGTGGGAATCCTCCATGACCTTTGGTAATAATTCAAAACCTATAATGAGTTCGTGACATTCTGAATAACTCAGATCCTGCTCTAGCAGAGACTCCAGGTTATGTTCAACTCGTAGGGTAGGTATCGAAGATCCTTCAACAGACCATGCAACGTACAGAAATGTACAAGGAGCAAAGGAACTCGCAAAGTCACACTATGACTTCTTCCTAGTACTCCTCCCTCAGCAGAGGATAACATGGTCGAATGGTGGACTGATCGATACCTAGGCCTCCTCGAAGATTCCGACAAGGGAGTCACGAGGGAAGACGGCTCTTTCTTGAAGTCACTCCTCCACCTCATCAAGAGGAGCGACCACTTGGCTCAGGTGATCTTCGACATCGCCTAAACCAGGCGGTCGGTCAAAGACATTTTCCCAATGTCCACAACCGGATTGGGACATCAGATACTCGATACGCTAATCTGAGGATTGGGTCCCCAACTGACTACAATCCGGCTCCTTTTCAAAAAAGGCGCCACGACTCTATTACGGACTTCGAGCATTCTCGGTAGGTCTCCAAGCAGTTCGCTGGCCGGACAGGTTCCGACCAGCCAACATAGAGAAGTTCAATAGAACTCAAAACCTATTAGAATTTCTCTAAATCTGTACTACCACCATCAAAACTACTGGTGGTAATGACAACGTGATGACAAACTACTTGCCCACGATCCTTGAGGGATTTGCCCGGTCTTGGTTACTCAACCTGCCGATCGGATCAATCTACACTTGGGAGTATCTTTGCGACTTATTGATCGCCAACTTTTAAGGGACGTATGTCTGCCCCGGAATGGAGGACGATCTTCATCGGATGAGGCAGGAACCTAACGAGACTCTTCGCCAGTACATAAAAAGGTTCAGCTAGGTCTATAACTCCATTCCTGAGGTCATAGACTCATCCGTTATTCAGGCTTTTAAGGCAGGATTAAAAAATCGAAGTTTTACGGAGGACATTGCAATGAATCCTCCACGAACAACCGTCGAACTTTTCGACATGGCTGATAAGTATGCGGCCGCCAGTGAGGTGGTCGAATGGAGTGAAGCCATCGATCGGAAAGAGAAGATCCCTCAACCTGGCCTGGATAAACCAGAGAAGAAGAATAAAAAGGCTCTCAAGGGTATGAAGAATCACAAGCCCGACAATAAGGAGGTCCTTGCAATTTCCGAAAAGTTTACCAAGGGCAAGAAAGATTTTTCTGGTCGAAACAAGGCAAAAGCCCTGACCAATGAATACAAGAAGAACAAGAAGTGGTGTCCACTTCACCAGACGGCAGGGCATGATCTGCGCACTTGTCGAGCCTGGCAAAAGAAGTTGGAGGATTATTATTCAGGTAAAGGTCCCTTTCCTTCCGTACAAGAACTTGGAGAGCCAAGCTCCAAGAAGGACAAAGATGGCGATGAAGAAATGGAGTACCATGAGTCTCAGCACATCGTTGACATGATTTTTGGCGAGTCCTCCTCGTACAAATCAAGACATCATCTAAAGGCCGTGGAGCGGGAAGTGAACCTTGACGAATCTTCGATCACCGTCAAGCCATCCAGATGGTCAGAGGTGGTTATCTCCTTCAACAAAGATGACTGCCCCATCTCTTCAACTCGACCAGGTAGGTTCACTATTGTTGTTGAACCTACTATTAATAATTGCAAAGTTAATTGAGTTCTGATAGATGGTGGTAATTCTTTAAATATGTTGTTTACGGGAGCATTGGAAGAAATGCAAATTCCCAGGTTGAAAGTAAAGCCTGTGAAATATGTCTTCCATGACATAGTTCCAGGATCGACTGCTAAACCGATAGGGAAACTCTTCCTACCGGTTACGTTCGGAAGGCCAGATAACTTCCGAATAGAAAAGATTCCATTTGATGTAGTGGATTTCGAAACCGCATACAATGGAATCCTTGATCATCCGGCATTGGCAAAGTTTCTGATAGTTACGCATTACTGCTATCAGAGTTTAAAGATGCCAGGACCGAAAGGAATCATCACGGTTCGACGGGATAGAAAGATGGCATATATGTGTGATCATAAATCTCTTGAACTGGTCAATGAACTTCCGACCAGGGATACTAGTTCACCTTCCACACAAGTCAAGCCCTCGAGGCCAAAGATACTGCTAAAACCTTCCGACCAGACCAAGGAGGTTCCGATCGACAAAGGCGCTTCTCTGGAAAGCGTCAAAATTTCGTCTGGGTCAGGAAATGCTATTTCATCTACCCAAAAGGTACTGGCCAGGGCAGGACTCGATCCTAAATAGGAAGAATCGCTCGTTTCCTTCCTCCAAGCAAACTTGGCTGTATTCGCCTAGCACGTCTGACATGCCCAGAGTCCTCACGGAGGTGATCGAGCACAGGCTAGCTCTCTAACCTGACAAGAAATCAGCCAAGCAGAAGCTAAGGAGCTTCACACCAGATCGGAAGGAGGCAATCAAGTCAGAGATCGACAAGCTTCTTAAGGCTGGATTTATTCATGAAGTCAACCACCTATAGTAGCTCGCCAATCCTGTAATGGTTAGAAAAAGCAATGGGAAGAGGCGAATGTGCATTGATTTTACAGATCTTAATAAAGCTTGACCGAAGAATGACTTTCCCCTTCCACGCATTGATCAACTTCTATACTCTACTTCCGGGTGTGAGTTGTTAAGTTTTTTTTATGCGTACTCAGGGTACCACCAAATTAATATGACTAAATATGATGAAGAGAAAACTTCCTTCATCACACCATATGGCACTTACTTCTATGTTAAGATGTCATTTGGTCTCAACAATGCTGGTGCGACTTTTTAGAGGTTAATGCAAAAAAAAACCTTTAATCCATAGATAAATCGAAATCTAGAAGCCTACGTTGATGATTTAGTTGTGAAAAGCATTAGCGCTACTGATCATATTTCCGACCTACACGAAATTTTTAATAACTTAAGAAGGCATAACCTTAAGTTAAATTCAGAAAAGTGTGTGTTCAGAGTTTCCTCTGGAAAGCTTCTTGGATTGCTAGTTTCGGCTAGAGAAATTGAAGCAGACCCAGCAAAAATATCGGCCATAGACCAGATGCGCCCTCCGACCACAAAGAAAGAAGTCCAAAAACTAACCGGATGTATGACAGCGCTAAGTCATTTCATAACACAATTAGTAGAAAAAGGATTGCATTTCTTTAAGCTTCTTCAGAAACATGAAAGTTTCGAATGGACTAAAGATGCAAACGATGCCTTTGTAGAGCTCAAGAAGTACCTTACGAATGCTTCGATCTTAGTGTCTCTGAGATCGGGAGAAACATTGCTGATATACGTGGCTGCAACGCCACAAGCAGTCAGTGTTGTACTGGTTATTGAGCATGACAACATCCAACGACTAGTATATTATGCAAGCAAAGTCTTACATGGACCAAAGGAACAATACCCACAGGCACAAAAGTTGTTATACGGTCTCCTTATGGCTTCAAGGAAACTAAGGCATTACTTTCGGGCCCACAGAGTGGTCGTACCTACTAGATATCCCTATGGTCAAGTTCTTGGAAATTGGTCTAGCATAGATGGCCTCAACAAGGTCACATGTCCTGTTCGGAGTTTTCCTCGAGCAACTCGATTCACCCTCGGTGGTCAAGCATTCTAATGACTTAGATGCTCCACTAGAGGTCGTATAGCTCAATCCCAGTAGTGATTGGATGACATCGATTTACAATTATCTTCAGCATGACACACTTCCTCAAGATGATGTAAAGGCCGATCGTACAGCTCAAAAAGCCAAATCATATATTTTGATCAAAAGTACCCTTTATAATTGGGGATCTCACAGAGTGTTGATGAGATGCATATCTCAAACGGATGGTAGTAAGTTATTATCCGACATACATAGGGGATTTGTGGAGCATATCATTCCTACAGAACACTGATCGGTAAAGCCTTTCGGCAAGGATACTACTGGCCAACTATCCTCCATGATGCAAAAGAACTTGTGATGAAGTGCGTACAATGTAAATTTCATAGTCGACAAGTACATCAGTCGGCACAAGCTTTGCAGACAATACATCTTTCTTTCCCTTTTGCAACCTAGGCACTAGACATTTTGGGACCTTTGCCAAAGGCACCCGAGGGCTTCTAATTTCTTTTTGTCATGATTGATACATTCAGAAAATGGATAGAATTCGAGCCAATCATTAAAACAACAACTGAGGCTACCAAGAGGCTCCTCACAAAAAACGTGATCACACGATTTGGCTTACTCAGTCGTATAATCACAGATAACAGCATCCAGTTCTCGAGCGGAAATTTTCAAGAATTCTACGAAGATCTAGGTATCAAGATACATTTCTCTTCCGTGGCTCATCCGCAGAGTAACAGAGCAGTCGAGCGAGCTAATAGTATAATAATGCAAAGAGTGAAACACTTAGTGTTTGACCAGTTAGTAAAACGGGCAGGAACATGGGTTCAAGAACTTACTTCTGTGTTATGGGCCATTTGAACCACGACCAGTCATGCGACCGGTGAAACACCATTTTTCCTGATTTATGGTGCTGACGCCATACTTCCTCTGGAACTAAAAATTGGCCCTGCTCGAACTGATTGTTTTAATAAAAACGATCAAGAAGAACGAAGACTTGATGGCATCAATTTCCTGAAAGAAAGATGAAACCAAGCCCTTATACGATCAGCAGTTTACCAACAAGCCATGAGAAGGTACCACAATTGTAAGGTGCAACCTCGCAGCCTAGTTGTAGGTGATCTGGTTCTCAAAAAAAATTCAGAGCTAGGCAAATCGCAACAAACTTTCTCCCAAATGGGAAGGTCCATATACTATGGTCGAGGTCACCACACCACGTTTGGTACGACTAGCCACGTCAGATGGGCGTGTTTTGTCAAATTCTTGGAACATTGATCAATTCCGTAACTTCTTTGTATAGTTTTTCCATTTTTTTCAATTTCAATAAAGATTCATTCTTTCTTCATTTTTCCAATGAGTGATATTGTTTATCTGTCTGTTATCTATTATCTGGTCATATACTATTGTTGTTTAACTGGTCGAAGAAGAATCATTTTTCTCCGATATCCTTCTAAAGGGTCTCTTTTACTTTTTTTTTTGGCCTTGACATAGTTGTCACAAGCCATATAAGGGTCCTAATCGTGGGCATCACAGCGATGGTTCTCACCAGTGACCATACACACTTTTCTCAAAGAAGCAAACAAGTAAAGGAGCATAACACAAACAACTTGATATAGTTACTTACATGCTTAAGAATTCAGACTAACTTTCTTCATTTTAACATTCTGTTCTACTCTTGTTTAGCTACTGGTTGAGACACGGAAAGCCTAATAATCGAAATCTCTCCTCTCTGCATGTGGTCCTGCCCACCGGAAGGAGTTTCATAGCGACGGTCCTTTTCTTACGATCTTTGCTACCAGTCGGCACTTGAGAACGAACACGTTTAGCGAAGTGCATATCATGTCTTTGGTTCTTAGCAACATTTATGACCAGTTTGGATAATGTGTACAAATAGGACCACTTATCGCTTTTGCACACATCTTTGCATGATTTCTTATCATCGGTACAAGTCCTATAACATCTTTCGACCACGCTATGTACTATACAGTATTTCGATTATGGAAAAGATCTAAAACTAGTCGAAGACCAAATTGATTTCCTAGTGTTAATTAGATCATTTTTATAATATAATCAATACACACTTTATACCATGGTCATAGCTTTTGCTCTTTTTCTTGGTCTACTGCTTCTTTAGTAAGTTCTTCTACTACACAAGCAATCGGGGGCTAGGAAATATATGAGTATTTAGCAAAGTGAAAAAGATAGACTCGGACTTTACTAATGACAAAAGGTAAGTTTTAACATTTATAATTTTCATATTACATTAACCTACTCTTTGGGGCCACCAAACTGGTCGCTATGCGACGGAGATCTGACCTCCATGTCCTCTACAACCTTGTTTCCAAAGGGTATTACTCCTTCGAAGATCTTGGTTGCTTCTTCCTCTAAGCAGCTGAAGTCCGCTTCGATGGATTGGAGATTGATGGAGGCGTCAGAGGCTTTAAGCTTTGCCAAAGCAAAGCTAACTCCACTAGCAACAGCGTTCTTCATGGTCTGCGCATGGTTCCTCCGAGTTGTTTCGAGCATATTTTTTAGATCTTCAAGTTGTTGATCAAGATAATTTATCTTCTCCACTGGATCTCTTAACAAGGGTAAGCATAATCCCGATCCCATGTCAAAGAGCATTTTGTTGAGAGCCTTGACCTTCTCATCAAGACTCCGCCTGAGTTCTGCCTCCTTGTCATGCTTGAACTCAAGAACATTTTCTAATTTCTGAAATTGCTTTGCATGAGTGGATCAAGAGTTAAGAAAATATAATTATGACACATAATAATCTAGTCAGATTTACGACGAGTTACCTTGAGTTTTCTTCTCTGAGCCTCGATGGCTTCTTTGTGCTTGAGGGAGGCTTTGTTGAACCTTGTCGGCCAGTCTTCGATCGACCGGTCTTTTGCTTGGCATCTCTCCTCAAGTGAGGCTACAATGGCTTTCTTAGCCTTAGCTTCTTTTTCAAAAAAAAACAGATCTGTCAAGTATGACGAAGGGGGGAATTTAGAAAAGAACAAAATAGCAAGAAGGGAAGAAGTCAAGAAGTTCTTACTTTTTAGTTCAGAGTTTTTCTTCTCCATAACAGTTATTTGATGTGTCTGTCCTTTGACCACAATAATATTCTCCACCATATGCTACAGAAATAGCAAACTTCTTTAAGTTTTTCAATAAAACTTTGAAGAAAGGACCATAAGAGTGGTCATAGGTGCTTACCTGGATCGCCATGTCCACATATACAGAGTAGATAGCATTAGGACTATATCTCGATTGTGATTCAAAATTCTCCTCCAAGCCTCGTCGAGCTTCTCATCGTCGAAGATCCGAGGGCAATTAGGGAAGTTCCTAGGATGAGGAGACTTCTTCAATAACAAAGAAATCATCTCTCCTTGAACGATCCCAGTAGGGGATGGAACCTGGTGCGGCTCTTCTTCAACTCCAGTCTCCTTAGACAGAGACAAAGCTGCCAAGGAACGTATTTTCATAAGTTTCTTTCATGTATACATACCTGATCGTCTTTTTGGTCTAGATCTTGAAACGCCCTAGAGCAAAGTCCAAAGCACTTGTCTTCTTTTTCTTTTCAACCGATTTTACTGGTTCCGAACCAGTAGGGTTGGTTGGACCCCCCCCCCATCCTTCGACTTGAGGTCGGAAGAAATCTCCCCGACCACGGGGTCAGAGAGAAGTTCCCTAATCATCTGGTCAGAAACAGTGGTTTCGTCAACCTTTGGGACAATTTCTTTAGCAGCAACCGCCTAGTCAGTCACGACCACTTTAGAGTCCACGACCACGGTAACTACGGTCAGTGGATCTTCTTTTTCTCCCACCTAATTATACATCAAGTTAGTTTGGCGATGGAATACTTCATCTAAAATGTAAATTCCTTTCTTACCTCCAAGGAGCCATCCTCTTGAGTGGTCATTGGGGTAGAAGAGGCCAGAATGTCAACTGGATCAGAGCTCCGAGTGAGCTCGTTGATCTCCAACCTGATCGACTGCATGTAAAAACAAAAGTTATGGCATACTGATCGGAAAAATACGTAAATGATGAAGGGAAGTTTTTATTTTCACCTTGAACCTCTCTATTCTCTCCGCTGGAGAACAGGATGCTAGCATAAAGGGAACCACAGCCTTGAAATTAGGCTCCCCGGCATAGATCATCTTGATCTGTTCCCTGATTTCTTCCGCGGAAAGGGCTGTAGAAAGAGAAAAGAGACTATAAGGTTACAAAATATTCAACCAAAACAAACAAAACTGGTCAGAATTTTTAGGACTTACGATCTGCAGAATCGATGAACGTATTGTCATGACCAAGGTACCAGAGCGAGGTACGTGATCGGAGCTTCAGAGGACTTAACCGGTATGTGAAGAAATATCTCACCACATGCCAAAAAGTTAGTCCCCTCATGCTAAGGAGCTGGATGGCTTCAATCCAACTCCCTACTCTTCCCTCCTTCTTCGTAGAGGTACGCCAGTTTGGGTTCTTGACTGCCACCTTGCCGATGAAGCAGAGCCTGTCTTCTTTGGTGACCATCATGTAGAACCAGCTTTTCTTCCATGATGCCCATGAATACTTGGGGTATATGCGGATGTACTCCTCAGCTTTCCCATCGTGGAGGCGTAGAGCACACTCCCCAGGAGATGTCGTCGATTTCCCCGACTACGACATCTTGTAGAAATACCTGAAGACTTCCAGATCTAGCGGAATCCCCAGGTATGCTTCACAGAGGAAGATGAAGATGCTGATGTTGGCGATTGAGTTAGGAGCAAGATTCACCAGCTCCACTTTGTAATACTCCAGAACTTTGTAGAGGAATGGGTGTACTGGTAGCCTAAATCCGCACTCGACGTATGCGACAAAAACAGGTATTTCCCTCTCTTTGCCACTGGGAAAATGCTCCCTGGCCGTTGATCTCCAACAGATCAAGTTCTGGTCGGGAAGCATCCTAATCTTCTCCAAGCTCTTGAGCTTCTTCATGCTCAAATCAGAAACAGACTAGTGGATGATTGGGTCCAACGGATCAAGTGGTCGAAGAAAGTTCTTGACAAAAGGATGAAGGGGCAAGAAATTTTGAGAGCGTAAAAACCCTAAATCAAGGCGCTATAGGGATTTTATATCCGCAACTCCTTAACTACAATCGAGAGTTGCCCAAAGTCCAACGGACAGAAAATCTCTTCGGTTTCCCAAACAGTTTCTCAGCTTTAAAGTGAATACAAACCACCTCGTTAACTTCGCCATTAAGACGAGGGTTTTTCCCAATAAGGATCTTTGTCGGAAGGGGTTCACATTCATTTAAAGTCCGGGGGGCCAGCTGACGAGGATTAAAATATTACTTTAATATTTTATTAAAGACCGCAGGTCCTTCGTTGTCGTAACCCCTAAGGCTAATGACCACCTGGTCGTGAGGATTCTAGAGGTTACAATGTGGGTATCCTGGTCGGACAAGGTCCTATACCTTATCCCCGACTAGGTAACTGCTGGTAGAAGCAATGAACTAGCACTTGGATCCAATTCCAAGTATATCTCTCGTGTGACGAATGGAATACATGTCTTATTTGTTCCAAACCACACGACATTTACTGCCCTAAGTCACAAACAATAACCATTGTGTGGTTATATCTCCCACTGACATCAACTGCTGGTCAGTTGGTTTTTCACCAACTATCACTGTTTCTCCGACCGGACGTGACACTTCCAAAGTGAAGAATCTAGACCCATCATTATGAGTTAATGGAGTATTTTGGTGATTAATGAAAAATCTATATGTAAGACTAACACTTCTATTGATATACCTATTGTGTAGTCTTATTTGGATGAAAAGGTGAAAATCAAAGAGGTATCATTCGACATCATATTCCCATATCTTGTTGCATTCCTCAGATCCAAAATATAGGTTGAACTCCACTAAAAGTCTAACTTAAATATGTGCATATATTTTTATTACACATTCGTGTATGCACACATTTAGAGGGAGTTCACTCTATGTTTTGTGGTTTCATTAGTATTGATCCATATTTTTTTATCCACAGATATTGAGGATCTCTACTTTGAAACATATCCTTTGAGTATATAAAACTTGTGTAGTTCATATATACTTATATTACTTTATATTCAATTATTTGCAATTATGTTGTGGGACTAATGTGTGTGCTAAGATGTGTTCAAGGCTTAGTCCCGGAGTTTGAATGACGACATGAAAAGGAAATGCAAAGATGATAACAGATTGACATGACTCAAGACAAAGGAGTCATGCATTGCATTTCGAAAAGCTTCTGGAAGAAGTTCAGTGGAAATCGGTATGAGCGCATCTGGTAAGCGGTACAACCGATGTGCGGTAGTACCGGAGCTTCTTTGGCGGAACTGCCGCGAAGTGAAAGTACCGCAATTCTTAAGCAGAACTACTGCAACTCGGTATAACTGAGATTTATGAAGCGGTACGTTATTTCCAGTACGTACCGATTTTGGACCTCAAGGGGAAGCGGTCGTACCACACTTGTGGATCGGTATGATCGGAGAGCGGAACTACCGCACGATCGATGGCGGTAGTACCGTACCTAGCAGTAATGGCTTGTTTAGAAGCATTATTGTAGGTATATCTTGAAAATTAATGTGAATAACATTATGGGACTAACATTTTTCATGAGTTGGATGAATAGTTTATGTTCCAAGGTAATGGAGACTTCAGATGGCATCATGAGTTGATCGTCATCAAGTCAAGGTTCAAGAAGAGGATGCATCATGTGTTGATGCATATCAAGATCTCGAAGAGGAGATGATCATGAGTTGATCATCAAGTCAAGAGAAGACTCATCATGTGTTGATGGAGGTCAAGTAAAGGATGCATCATGGGTTGATGCATGTCAAGACGGTGACCCGGACTTGAAGTGAAGATGTGCATCTTCAAGCTTCAAGAAGATGCTCAAGGAAAAGGTATGACTAGCTAAGGCTAAGGATGTGTTCCTAGTCTTTTACCGGTCTTGGTGTTTGGTTGGAAGACCGGATTGCAAGTATAGGTTGTCGTACTATTAAGAGGGGTCTTGTCTAATAGCTTGAGTCTCATTATGTGTTGATAGCTCAATCTTGCTTGCTCTAGCTCACCATGGCATCATGCTATTATTTGCAAATGTGTTTTGCAAATAGTCGAGGCTCATGCATTTAATCCTTGTAGCATGTGACTATACTTTGCAAATGTATTTTTCAAATGGTTTAAGTCCATGTACCTACTCCTTGTGGCATGATCTAGGTTTGCAAATGTGTTTTTAAATTGTTGGGATTCATGTATTTTTCCTTGGCATGGTCTAAGATTGCGTGTTGCTATTTCTTTGGACTTAGACCATGGTAGTGGCTCTTTGGAGTTGTGCTTTTGATTTTATCAACTGTGTTTGAGATCAATCAAATATGTGGGTTGTGTAGCCCTCTGAATGAGCTTTCCATAGAGTCCAAGATCACTTAATTCCGACATCGGAGTCAAAAGTTATGACATTTGTACCGAGTGTGGTCTGTGCTGAAATTGGGCTGCGAAACTTCTGCCTTGAGAAGAGAGGTACTACCGCAGAACGGTAGTTCCCCCCATTGTATTGCGGTAGTACCGCACCAAAATTTTAACAACTAGTTTTTGAGCCTTTAATGCACCCTTTCTGATCGTTGAGCCAAAAACGGTAGTACCGGCCTTTGAATGACGGTACTACCGTATTTCGGCTGAATTTGCTGATTTCTGCTCCCAACAACTAGTTTCTGTGTGTGGGCCATAAATACCCACCTTGGCCGGTTGAGAGACAACCTTTGACATCCCATTTCATTCACTTGAGCTAGTGTGAACTTCTCCTCTCAATTGTGCATTTGTTGCATCTTGTGAGCAAGGAGAGAGGTCTCTAGTTGCATGTGTTGCATCTAGAGGTGGATTTTGTACCCACTTGAGCTTGTGCATTCGTTGCACGTGGTGAGAGTCAAGCAAGGGGCTTGGCTTATTACTCTTAGTGTTTGCCGACACCTAGACGGCGTGGAGGCGTCGTAGTCTGGTGATCTTCTCAAGAAGCTTGTGAGAAGACTCGGCATGTTGTGAAGGTTGGAGCTCACCTACCCGGAGCGGGAAAGAACTGTCACTAGTGGAGTTGAGGTGTTTGGCTTAATTCATGAAGCCGGTCCAATTAGTTTGGGCTTACCTCAACGTGGATTAGGAGAGACCGGTATGTTTCCGAACACCACAGTAAAACGTCATTGTGTCGTTGTGGTTTCTCTCTCTTGTGTTTTACTTTGTGCAATTTACATTCCTAGAATTAAATTGCTTATACGTCTTTGTATTTTTGCTATCATTATCAATAGTCTTATATTGTTTGTGCACTTAGTCAAGACCAGTTGATTTAGGTTTTAATTGAGCAAAACCGAATTGATTTACAATTCCGCATAAAACTCAGTTTTAACCAAAAGAATTTAAAAACCGCCTATTCACCCCCCTCTAGTTGGCCTCCTTGATCTTACACAAAGGACGCCTCTTCTAGGAGTCACTGCGACCACTTCGTCACTTATTTAAAGGAGAATGCAAACGACAGGAAGGACAAGTGAGATAGATTATTCAGGATCGAAGTTCACAACAACCGCAGAGCGATCTGAAGACTATTGGGGCAATAATATAGCAATCAGTACATTAAGTGTAATTAGAGCTAATCCATTACCTTGTCTAAGGCACCCCCTGTAAAGGATCCAGTTCATTGCAATAAAGAGCAATCTCATTCTCATCCATGAACTCTTAGCCATTTTCCTCTATTTATTCCTTAAGATCAGCGACTCAATTGTCGACACCTATGATCACGTTGACAATATTTTTCTTTGGTTGTTCAACATCCTTACTCTTGCGGAAATAACAGTCCTTTGCCATATGACCGTTTTTCCCACACACAAAGCAGGTGATGTTCCTCATGTCCTACTTCTCAGTTTTCTTCTTAAAGCTAGTTGTCTTGTTTGGTTAAAGCCTTTGTTTTTCTTGCCATATCTTTTCTCTATAACATTTGCATTGATATGATTGTTCTGATTGGAAGTGTTTGGTGCATCTTTTGCTCTTGCCTTTTCTTCCACATCAAGGGCAGCAATGAGATCCTCAATAGATATATCTTCCCTCTCGTGCTTTAAGCTAGTGGCAAAATCCCGCCATGAAGCAGGAAGTTTGGCAACAATACCAGCAACCACAAACTTAGGAAGCAAAACACAACCCAAATACGCAATCTCGCCGACCAGTAGTTGAAACTCCTGAACTTGTGCAACTATTGACTTATCATCATCCATGCTGTAGTCAAATTATTGCTCACACATGTAGAGCAGCTTCCGCATATTTGTGCTCTAGTACATCCCACAACTCTATAGCGGACTTGAAGTCCATGTACACATCATAGAGCTGATTTGCCAGTATGGTCAATATGCATCCAGTGGCTATGTCGTTATCTGTGTCGAACCGCATGGTATGTTCAATCATAAATGGATATTGTGGATGGATCACCCACCACGGCCCCAAAGATATGAGCCAAAACTTGACCCTTCTCTGCCATCTACGAAAGTTCTGACCAGAAAACCTCTCAGGTTTTATAGCATCAGAAGCACCAGTCATTGCTAAATCACAAAAATGTCCGCAATAAGGTTTATAAATTGTTGGAAATATAGACAATAATTTAATTCTAGATTTTATTATGAGACAAAGATCACATAAAACTATATATGCATAAAATAATACTAACAACCGGCAACTCATTGCACTTATAAACATACACAATAATAGGATTATAACAGAATAGTTTGGTCGCACAACCAACTTACAGTCGGGCTTGATGAAGAACAAGAAGCAGCATAGACTCAAAGCAGTGCAGAACATAGATAAAGTAGTGAAACGAGCGGTCGCACAGATACGCTACTCAGAAACCTTATTGCCACCTCGTGCAGATGAACTCTGCGACAATGGTTCGGAGATATCCGCTCACCCTCCTTCCCGGTGCATATCGAGGAGAAGGGATGGCTTAGCTCGACAGCACAATTCTCCAGCACAATAGAACAGAGAGGAAGAGGAAGAACATGGAAGTGTTGCTCCATCCGACCAGTGAGTCGCGACGCGCCATCCCGAGCCGCCGCCCGACCATGTTGTGCCGCCTCAGTAGCCGGTCGACTCTCCCTCCTGCTCGAGTTGTGCCATCGTCACCACGAGCAACCCCACGCCCCGCTGGAAACCTAGCCATTGTCAGAAACCTCGGGGTTTAAGAAAAGTAGGGGTTTTATGTTATTTTGTAGGAATATGATTTAATTCACTCGTTCTAATTAAACGGGCCAAAACCGGTATCATCTAAAATTGAACTCAATCTAGTCGCCCCGAATACAAGATAAAAAAATTTGGTCCACTAACCAAATTTGCTATTTTTCACTCTAAAGTTTTCTAAAAAAAACACACTGATTTGTAACTAGAAATTTGAGCTAGCCATGTGTGAATGTCTATATGTTGTCCGGGTGTTTCGGAAGAAAAAAAACAAAGTGGAGAACAAAATAGGCGCTAATCACCCTTAAGGCATGTACAATGGTACAGACAGCTGCTGTCTATAGCAACTCTCTATGTCATCTGTAGACAACACTAAAGACAGCGCATACAATGGGTTGTGGTGATACAGTCGGCTATAGGATTATAGACAACACACAATCTTTTAATGATTTTCTTAGTTCTGGTACTATAGTCGGCTACAAGATTGTAAACATCATATTTCTCTCTCTTTATACACTTTTATTCATAGTAACTTAAATTCTATGTGACAGGAACTATAGACGGATGATGTAAGCCAATCATTCAAAAACCAACAAAACGAGAGAAAAAAAACTGTGAAACGGAATGGGCACGTGGAGTCCAGAAAGTCCAAGCGCGGGGCCCAACTTCCATAGCGCTCCAGTCGTCGCACTCTCGCCGTTCTGTTCAGTGCACGTGGCAGCATACCCATGCACGGATGCTTGGCTTGCTTGAAGCGCACTCCGTCTCAGCTTTCTACCCACTAAGAATAGGAACCGGGCATATTTGCTGAGGTGGCGTCGCGTATCCTATTAGTATCTCAAAATGACAGGGCTGCCCTTGCAATCCAGGTCCAACCTTTTTCTTCGCCATTATTGTCCCGTCCAGGATTAGTTGCAAGTCTCAAGCTTGAGCTGTGGTCCAATATAATTATGGAGATCTATGTCGGATGCTCATTATTGGTGCTTTAAGACTGAGATCTTACGGCTTGCTCCATGGAGATTCTAGCATGAAAGAGGATGTAATATACTCCTTGGAACAGTTGCGGATTCAGAATTTTTAAAATAAGTATTCGAAGTTACAATACAAATATGCACAATAGTAAAAAATCAAAGTGCAAATTATTTGTACTAATGACAACATCTCAAATAATTTAGTAAAATTACAAAATAATCAAGAAAAATTACAATTTAACTCGATTTTCCTTTATGCCTTTCAAATCGACAAACTTCTTCATTTTTTTGAAGCTCTATGATCTACATTTCACAAAAAAAAGACAAGATTTACCAATCACTATTCGAACTAACACAAACAAAATTGTTGATTTGGCCTTTTGGGTTTGCTCTTTGTTGGTTTGGGAGTTGAGGATCAGGTAATTCGGATTGAACCCACATCTGGGCTGTTGACAATTTGGGTCCTGCGGCCTTCTTGCCAAGAGCCACTGGGTCGTCGCCATTGGCCACAAACCCATAGGACTCCTCGTTCGCCCTCCCCGCTTGGCGGTCACCCCGTCCTGCTCCGCCGTTCGGTGGCCCAACAGTAATGGCCCGCCCAGCGGCAGGCGCCCGATCTTGCTCCTCCAATGTCCGACCTACCGCCGCGCACCGCGTTTGGCATCATCGTGGTCGTGCTACTACGTCAAGAAAGAGGAAGAGATGTGTGAGTCGGTTGCTGCTTGTTGATTGTTAGGGTTAGAGAGAGAGAGAGATAAGAGGGAATGACCTTATTGTGGCTAGGTTGAATGGTCCAATGCCCAAAGGGCAAAGACCAAAGGGTGTGTGACCATGGGCTAGCCATCATATGGGTCAGTTTGAGGTTGTGGCGCGCTAGAGGGAGATGTGGTTTGATGAGCTGAGAGGGTGTTTGTGGTCTCGTTGGCCCAATTAAGAGTATATTTAATTATATATATAATACACATACAATACTTTGGATTTTTTGGCAAAAATTAATGGGTGTTCAGCTAAAAACCCATGAACCTAAGAGGATTGCCTACTTCAAGTTTCTTGTTGTGTTTTTGAATTTATATATATATATATATATATATATATATATATATATATATATATATATATATATATATATATATATATATATATATATATATATATATATATATATATATATATATATATATATATATATATATATATATATATATATATATATATATATATATATATATATATATGGTGTGGTGCTTCTCATATACCACTTAAATTATATGATGATACTTTTTTATCAATTTGAGCATACTCCAACAATGATTATAAGATACCCCAAAGTGAGTTTCACGAAAAATTTCATCGAAGTCCACTTTTTATAGCAAAATCTGTGTATATACTTCTTTTATATATGAAAAAGGGTTTATAGCAAAAATAAAGGGCTATAATGAAATTTTTTCAATCAAGTCGCATTGGAGTATCTTATAATTGGTATTTAAGTATACTGAAAGTGACAAAGACCAAGAAGTATAATATGTTAATTTAAGTGGTATATGAGAGGTGGGAGTACGTACTCCGATACGCACACACACGATAGCGCAATTCAGCAACTGCCACTGAATAGCTTATTTTGCATGAGGGCAATGCTAGGCGCGGCACACCACTTCGCGTGTTTCTCACGTGGGATCAGTAGTAAAATGCTCAGTATCATCCAAACCGACAGTAAAACCTCCATATCACGTTGTTTGCGGTTAGATCGACAGTAAAAAAAATCGTGTGTCACCCACATCGGCAATACAGGTCGATCACTCCCGGAATTGATAGTAAAACCCGCAAATCAACCAGTGTTTGACGGTACAATAAGTCCCAGAAATACTAGTACGATGGTAAAAAAAACTACCAGGTAGCACATGTGAACAAATTTTCCCTCCCCCCACCCGCCCTGTTTTTACCGTCCGCTTCCCCATCTTAACGGTCCTCCCACCCGTTTACTGTTGTGCGACGCGATTTATTGTTTTTTCAAGCAATATTGTTGAAAGTGTCGTAATGTGTTATTGCTCGTGTGTATGTTTGTAATTACTGCTCCTATTACTATGTTTTACTTTACTACAAAATGAATTTTGCAGTATCACAAAAACTTCTCGATTTGTTCGCGCAATGCCCTTTCGTTCTGACAAAAAAAAAATCGCTCCCCCGTGTCGTCTCACGCCGGCTACTAAAAAACTCGCTATTCATTGCCTGCGCACTGAATAGCTTATTTCGTGCGTGGGCCGCGCTCGCACTTCTCACGTGGGATCGACAGTAAAATGCTCGGTATCATCCAAACCGACAGTAAAACCTCAATATCATGTGATTTGCGTTTAAATTGACAATAAAAAAGACGTGCGTCACCCACATCAGTAGTAAAGCTCAGTCGCTTCTAGAGTTGATAGTAAAACCTGCAAATCAGATGGTGTTTGACGGTAAAATAAATCTCAAAAACACTAGTACGGTGGTAAAAACAATTACTAGGAAGCACATGTAGGCATATTTTCTGTAACAACCCAAAAAAATTGCTTCTTTTGAAGTTTTAAAATTAAAAATAACCATTTGAATTTTTCTGTTAAAGCTAAAGCTTAATCTGAATTTTCATGAATCAAAAACAATTTCGTATGATTAATGTCAACATCAACTATTGTCAAAATTATTTTATTTGGATTCTATGTACTTGGATATATTTTCTAGAATCTTTCTAAGTCCATATGCTATTTTCTATTTGCCATTTCCATTTTCTATATTTTCTAAAAAGAAAATCTATTTAAAATCTCAGGTTTTGCTTTGGACCGAAACTTCCGTCCTTTGCCCATCTATCCCCGCAGTCCAGCCCATTTTCCTCGGCCCGTTTCCTTTTCATGACCCTTTGGAGAAGGTAGCCTCAAGCCAATCGACGGTGGGTCCCACAGCCGTCGTCGTCAACCTCGTGCCTCCCTTCATCCTCACGCGAGCTCGTCCGAAACCGCCATTGCCACGTTTTGGAGCTCCGTCTGACACAAGGAATCCCAACTAGAAAATCTTGCGCGATCTTTGTCATCGTATCTCTTTTATCCTCCCGCATCCAAATCCAACCGAATCAAACCCCATATCACCTTCTATCTCCGACTCACTCGTGTATCCACCTCGGACTCGTTTTAGGTCTTACCAAATCCGGCACACCACCACAGTACAAATAGGAGCCCCGGGTGCGCCATAGCCCCCTCATCCTGAAACCCTAGACCACCTCGCCTCAAGCCGTAGAGAATCACCGCGATTGGAGCTTTAGAGATTTTCAGTCGTTGACGTCTCTTCGCAGATTCCATCACCACTAGTGCCGCTCCGCTGTCTTCGACCAGTGTCCTAGCATCGCCTTCGCACGGGCTACATGGTGCGCACCTCCATTTCACCAGATAACCCCCGTAACCCCGTTGTCGTTTTTGACCGTGCCGCTCCGTCGCCGACCTTGAGCACCACTGTGTTTTTGGTCACCACCAGGAGCAACAAACCGTGTCATCAGGTTCACCATCTCGCGTGGAGTCCAGCACTCACCTTCGTTGTCACCGCCGTGGCCGGGACCACCGTTGTCGTACGCGGCCGGAACCCTAGCACCAGGATGATGTCATCAGTCGACGTGGCCGTCCACGTCAGCAACCCCGTCTGCTCCTTGCCATGTGTCGCCTGCGTGGTAGCCCAGTCGTCACCACGTCAGCAGCCCGCGTGGCACTCCAACCCTAAACCTAGATCCAAAATCTCGTAGACCCAGTCCACGTGCACCGTGTCTTTGACACGTAGGGCCCACATGTCAGTCTGGTTTTTAGGATTTATTTTAATTCCGAAAATCAGTAATGACGTCAGCATGCATCATATTCTGGAATTTCCAATAGGAAAATAATTTAGAATAATCTGGAAAAACAAATTTTGGTTATTTCTTTAGATTTAAATCTTCCAAAAGCCATATCTTATTCATCCGAATTTTGTTTGAGTCTATTCAAATTTCTAAATTCATCTAAATTTGAGATTTATTTATCTGAGATTTTTATTTAATTTTTGAAATTTTTATCTTTGTTTTATATTTATTTGGTTTATTTGCTTTGTTTGCGATTAAACGTTGATACTTCAGGGAGTTTTGAGCAAGGAGGAGTGCACCAAGATCAAGATCAATCCCAAGATTTATTCCAAGGCAAGCCATAGTTCTTTGATAATATTGAACCTATGATTTCAAAAGTATATAGTTTTATACAATCGCATGCTATCTTTATACAAATTATTTCAGTATTAGTTATCACCTGTTGTCTTTATGCCTCCATTGATTATTTGAATATCGTGAATCCTTTGTCACCATAGCATGGATAATTTTAGTTGGACATATTTGTATCGCCAATATGGGTATCGTGCAGATGCTTAGTTCGACTTAGTTACGATGGGTTCTTTATCACATGTGTCATAATGATTAATCTTGACTTAATGATATATGAAATCGTGGTGGTTAGCCACTCTTGTTAAAATTTGTGTATCATGACAGGGTATGTCATTGGTCTCGGTTAAACAAAATGGTTTTCGCTCGGGCGAGTGGATGGTGGATTGAGGGTGTGGATTTAACACGTTGTGGGTCATGGTAATATCGCCTAGGTAACTTGTTAAGGACTTAATCTTGTGCGCAATTGAGCTAGGCCTTAACTGTACAACCACATGTCCTGTATAGGAGGGACCTGGCTAATTAATTAGCGATGTTTTAATTTAGTTCTGTTTGGGTTGTGTTTAGCGCAAGAGGGGGACCCTGTTTGGCCGATTAGACATTTAGTGTTGAAACCTTAACGAGCAGAACCGGGTCAAAATAGAACTTTGTAAAGGCCTTGACACGTGCTCTAGACTGCTTACCTAAGGTAGTGAGCAGTGGTATCGACGGATGCCAAACAAACTAGAGAAGTCGTGTTATGTGGGTAAAGCTGTACAACCTCTGCAAAGTGTAAAACTATTCAAATAGCCATGTCCACAGTTATAGACGTGTCCGGGGATTTCATGCGAGAGGTAGAGTTTTTCATAAAATGTGTCGGAGTGTGAATGAGAAGTTCACTTGATGAATATAATGTTCATTTGGTGAATGGGTAATTCACTTGGTGGTTTGTCCTAGGAAGTTCACTAGTTGTTCCAAACAATGGTTTAATTATTTATTATTTTTTTCAACCACGCATTTTGATATATGTATTGTATTTATCGTCAATACTGTTTTCTGCAAAAGAACCATATAGTTAACATTTGTTCAAGCCTTGCATGAATATTATTTGCATATATTTCCCTACGGCTTGCTGAGTGCTTTATGTACTCATGGCTTTACGCCTTTGTTGATCAGTTGAAGAATATCAAGTTGCTCAAGAGTTCTTTCAAAAAGACTATGAAGGTTTTGTGGATTAGGATGTGTTCTCCACTCGATTACCTGTGGGTATGTTGATTGGCTATTTCAACATTTTCGTTCTGCTGCAAGAGTTTATTTATTCTTTTAGCCCTGCATGGCAAGTTAAGTAAACATTGACCATAGAATCCTGTTATTATTACTATTTGTTATTTTGAGATCTTTTTAGTTAAATCGAATAAATAGATGGTATTTCATCACTGTTTCCTGTGTGAGCTAGCTACTGATCTCGGACTAGTTCAGAATACATAGAGGGTTCCTAAATCGTATTTTTGGGTCCCGACATTTTCCCGTCGTTTACTACCCCCGCTCGTTTACTGCTGTGTGACGCGGTTTACTTTTTTGTTTCAAGCTATAATACTATAAGTGTCGTGAAGTGTTACTCCTCGTGTGTATGTTTGTAATTACTGCTCCTATTACTACGTTTTACTTTACTACAATATGAATTTTACAATATCATAAAAACTTCTCGATTTGTTCGCGTGATCCCTGTTCATTCTGACAAAAAAAACTGCTCCCCCATGTCCTCCCACGCCACCTACTAAAAAAGCTGGGCGATCCCTTGCATCCCACCAAACGAGCTCCCACGTAACTGAACATAAAATCCGCCCCTCCTACGTTCGCCCGATCAACATCGCTACCTCCTCGCCCCACCGCCCCTTCATTGACTCCTTCCAACGATTCAATAAGAAGAATGACTACTGGCTGTCCCCCTGCAGGAGTGGAGGAACCCCACTCGGCAGTGCTCGTTCTCTGTCGCCCGTGTCAGTCAAATCTGCCTCCAGTGCATGCAGATTTCCCCTGTCGTTTACTGCCAAGCTTGGCGGAATGGCGGGCACCCTGAGTTCCTCTACAGGCAGCTCGCCCAGAAGCGTTGCACCCCTAGCTGTAAGCCCCCCAAAGCAGGCTTACGAACACTTGAGGACTACGATACGGTCCTACCTTGGTCACTAGGGCCTTCTTTCTTTTCCTTTCTTTTCTTATTATCATGCAATGTAAAAAAAAATACGACTGGCCACACTATTTGGTCGAAGCCCCAAAATATATTAAAGAAGTTTCCTCTTCAATTGTTACTGTTATGTATATATAAATTTACTGCAATGTTTGCTTCATTTTACTACTTAAGCAATAAAGGGACGCAATATCACTGAAAAAATGACAAGAATAATATACATTTGCTACTTTGTGCTGACCATTTACCGCTTCATTAATGTATTTTTACTGTCACACTAACTTTTGCTCTAGTTACCATTGAGCATTACTGGCCTCACATGATTCTCTTGTTTGTAAAAAGTAAACGTTTGTATAAGTAAAATTAGATGTTAGGTACAGTAAAATCGTATGTTGGGTTTGGTGGTCGTTGGCAGTAGACTTATTATCACCAAAAAAAATCGCACGTGGTACATTTTGTTACTGCTAGACGTGACGTCTACCATCTCCAGCGGGGGGAGAATGAGGTTCCTTGCCCCTAAATACACACAAAGTCTGTTGTGACATGATGATAATACTTGAAAATATGTTTGGCGTAATTACTGTAATATACACTGCAAGTTACTACCGGATGGGATATCGCGCATTAGGGGCAGATAGTAGGAGTGTGTCCTAATAAAAATAATATAAACATATGTGATTCAGAAGCAAAAACACATTACAAAATTACTGGCTAGCTGTTGTGTTTTACTGTCAAACGTATGAGCTCGAATAGTCATATCCCAAAAACAGACAGTAAAACAATACACAAATTACTGTCATGCCCTCTATCAATTATCATCGAATAGAATTCTTGCGACGAGTGGGCGTTTCATCCCATCTACTAAAGTTAATGGACCAGCCGTATGAGAATTGTACGTGAGCGCATTCCACCTAGCCTGGTCATGCGCGGTGGGCTGGCTAGCGTAGAATAGATAGAATAGTATGTATATATGTAGTGGTGTTTTAATTGTTGAGACAGGTGCAAATTCACAACTCCTTACATATAGGGCCTGTTTGGTACAGCTATAGTTTTCCTCAAAAGCAGCTTTCGGCTAGGTGCAAAATTTGAGCAATTACCGAAATGAAGAGGTTTGGTGTTTGGCTGTCTAGCTTTTAGGTAGGCTGACTGTGCAGCTTCTAAGATGGAAAATGTCTTAAATGCCCCTAAGGTAAGTATTGGCTTGTTTGATACCGTTTAACGATAATTAACGCAATTGACGGCAACTAACGACAATTAGTCACAATGGATGATAATTAATGACAACTAATGCAATTGATGATAATTACCGCAATTGACTGCAATTAACAATGACTATCGCAATTAATGCAATTGATCACATTTAATGATAATTAACGTAATATCTTGCAATTAACGACAATTATTACATAAATAATTATTAGAATAAACAATTATTAAAAACAATTATTACATAACTAATTACAATAAATTATTATTACAAAAACAATTATTATAGTAAATAATTAATTTACAAGAGAAAAAAAAAGAAAAGAAAATAAAGACGGCTAGCGTTTGAAATTTGGCGCTTGTGTGAGAGGAGAAGGGCGATCTTGTGTTGGGGAGGACGACATGGCTGGCGGCGGCTCGGAGAAGGAGGGCGTGGTGGCACCACTCAGGGGAGGAGAAGAAGGGGAGGACGGCTGCCCGAGGGGAGGAGGAGGGTGTGGCGGCAGCGCTCGGGAGAGGAGAAGGGGAGGGTGGCAGTGTAACATCCCAAACAATGATTTGTATTTCAAATGTATTAAAAGGAGGAGAAATTAAAACTTTTGATGCCTCATGATGTCATTTGAATTTTCTGGAAATTTCCCCCCAAAGGTTTCCCTATTTCAAATACGAATGCTTCAATTGATGGAAGCATAACCCTTGAAAACTCCATAAGCAAATCTTGTGATCATCCTCTAGAAATATTTTTTTCTAGTTTCTAGATCACCCTGGTGACCCCTCTGAAAAATTTCATATTTTTTAGATTTTATTTGCTATTTCAAAAGGGCTAGTCAAACCAGTTTGACCCGTAGTCAAACCCCTAGTGCAGCAGGTTGTGATTTTTATAGAGAGAAATTTAATGCCTGAAACATTCTGGAAAAATTAAACAAAGTTTCTCTCAGATCCAGTAACCTTTCATAAAAATTTCAGAATTTTTGGAGTTATGAAACTCCCTCTAAAAATTCGCTAACCATTTCAGCCTTATCCTTCCAAAAATCAGTTTCTCTATTCCTCCAACTCAAACCCAACTCTGACTCGAACCCGGACTCGAGTCCGACCGCTCGGACATGACTCGATCAAACCGACTAATCGTACCACATCGTGTCGGTTCTTGTGTCACTACCAGTGGGCCCCACCGCGCTAGTGCCTTCTTCTTCCTCGTCAAGTGGCGGGCAGAACTTCGGCGCCATGCGCCGCCGAGCCTCATGTTGCTTCATCAACGACGTTGTCGCACCCCCCTCAGCGACTACTCGCAGACCTTCACCCTCTCATGCCGTCTCCTCCTCCGTCCTTGGCCTCACACAAAACGGACGCTGCCCCGTCCTCTCCTCTCACTTCTATCTTCAGCCGAGAGAGAGAGAGAAGGAGGTCGTAAGACCCTCCCCGTCTTGGTAAGCGCCGCCGTGACCATGCCATTCTCTCTATCTTTCGGTGCCATTTCCATTTTTGCTAACCCGAGCCCCTCATTCGCAGCTTAGCGCTCGGAACGCGGCTGTGTCTTCTTTGTCACCGGTGCACGTCCCGTGGAGCTCCGCTGTGCCATTCGTGCTCCGGAGAGTTCTGGGTCCTCGCACCTTGTCCCTCATGTTCGCATCATCATGCTGAATCTTCTAACAGGTTTAATTGGATTTTTGTTTGACGTCGAGGGAGTGCGGCCTTCTTCTTCTCCGACTTCAGTCAACCGCCGCCACCTCAATTCCAGCCTCCACCAGCCTCCATCGACATCAAGGTCATGGGCGTTGTGCTCTGGGCGTCGAAGTGATGCCGAGGCGCTCCTTCCCAAGGCTCCACGACTACTGAGGCATCATCTCCACATACGCCGCTTCTTTGGCTACGCCTCCGGCCGTCGCCAGCTCGACACCGTCCACCTCCGGTCTCCGCTCCACCGCCATTGTGTTCGCGAGGATCTTGTGCACCTAGACATACCAGCCCCGAGCCCGAAGTGTCTCTGCTTCACCAAATCCTCTGCACAGCCACGTCGCCGTGTACGGGAGCTCCGTCATGCCGCCGGCAGCGTTAGGGTAAATCCCGTCATTAGAGCTTAACCGTCCATTTAAGTGTGTGTATGGCATGTGGACCCCACTGGGGATAAACGAGATTAGAAGTTTAAGCCTTAACGTTTAATCCTCTGAGCCTATGACGTGTGGGCCCATGTGGCCGGTTTAGTGGATATGTAGATTAGAAATTACATTTGCTCTTAATGAAAGCGTATTTATTAAGTGCCAAGATAGAAATTACGTTTTAGTAAACCGAACGCGTATTCTTTCAAATACGCTTTCCACGCCTCTTCGGTCAGGATGGGTCAGTGTTGACCAGGTCAATCCTTGACCTGGGGCCCCCCCTGTCAGCGTCTTTGGCTAGGATTAGGCTGGGTAGAAAAAGTATTATATGGTTATATATATTCCGAAATGATTTATTTATGAACTGTTAATTGCTTTAAACTTCAAACTTGCATAAGTAATTCATTTCAACTCCAAATGTGATGATTCAAATTTTGTTAAGTTATATTTTTAGTGTACTTTATTTTGGTATAGTTTTTTAGGCTTGTTACTGTTCCAGAAATTCTTGTTAGAAGAATTACTTTCTGTTTAGATTTATTTTGCACTAAAAATGGATTAAACTTGTAAAATGCATAAGTATTTCTCTGTAACTCCAATTTGAGTGAACTCAAGTTTGTTGGGTTCCTCTATCTTTGTAATATATTGTAGAATAGATTTTGTTCATGTTTCTATCACTGAAAAACTTGGTATTCAAATGATTTGTGCACTACTTTTATGACTTTGAAAAATCATAAGAAATTCATTTTAACTCCAAATGAAGTGAACCAAATTTTGTTGTTCTTAGAATGTCATGCTGTGTCTATCATAAAATGTTCATATTCACAAACTCTCTGGAAATTTTTCTCATGAACAGTAACAGTAAGTGATTTCTTTGGTTTTATTTCCCGATGAAATTGTTTAGGTCATAACTTTTGCATAGATCATCCAAATCATTTGATTTTTGTTGCTAAAATTATTTAAAATCATGCTCTACCTTTTATGAAAATTTAATGATTTTTGGATGACTTTGAATTTTTGAGTATTTTCGGTATTATTCGTTCTTATTGCTTCTTCTCGAATCTTTCAATAGGTTCCGACAAATTCGTTGAATACAAGGGTGATCCCCTACAGCAAGAAAGTTATCTCCAGCAAGGCAAGCAGTTTTCCTTTGATGCACATTGATCCTATTATTTGCGCATGCTAATATTTCAAATGTTTCAACTATATGTATGCCAGCTATGTTGACAAGTTATTTCTTAGTTGCGATAGTTTGCCTGATTAGTTAATTGAACTATAGGTAAACATCCATCCTTTACTACTGAGCCTAGGTTTATATCTGTTGTGATTTAGAGCTCGATGGATGGGCTCTAGTAATATTATAATTAGTATGCGAGTTGTTGTCGCTTAGAAGTGCTTAGAACGGTAGTCTGGGGATCATCGCCTCGGCGATGGTCATTATATCATCACTCTAAATATTTGAGTCAGGGTACTCATGTATAGAATGTATTTGGAAAACTAAAACTAAAAACAAAATATTTTAGACTTGGGCACATTGGTTGGTTGGTGTGTTGTGGGGTGTGTGCTGGGTGCCCGGGTCAACAAGAACCAAACATATTGTGTCACACTATCCAAGCATTATCGCGTGCATCCACATGAGGGGGTATGGGACCCCTCTTGACTTAGTACTTTGGGAGGTATTAATTAATGAGTCGCCGGTGGTAGATTATGAGAAAAATGTTCTGTTCTTTTGTTATTGTTGGGATTGTGCGGGGCGGGTTCCGGATTTAGGTTCTCTCGTTGGAGGAGCATCGGCAATTGCTAAGGCTAGGCTGATGTGTCCGATACAACGTGTGGGTCCTCCGTGGGAGCCCGTGATGGGCGGTTCGCGGAGGATTAACCCCCATACGTACGACTCTTAATTAATTCATTCCATTGGAAAATGCCTCGTAGGACTTAGTTCTGCCGGCATACTTACGAAAGTGTGCTTCATGGCCTGGAAAAGGAGCGGTCTGACATGTGGGTAAAGTTGTACACCCCTGCAAGGTATGATCTATTCGAATAGCCTCATCCTAGGTTATGGACACGCTTAGTTAGGTTTTGCAAGAGTTAGACTATAACATTTTCGATAAAACTTAAGATCGGGTGGTACGAATGGGTAATTTGTGCTATGTTGTGGTGGCTGTTGGGAAGTCACCTCTAGGATGTTATTTATGCTCATAAATATTGTCTTACTGCTATTTAAACATTTAAAAAAATAGATTTGTTAAATTGCCTTCAATCTATTACATTATTGCAAATGAAAAATTACTTTATGCGTTGAAACAAACCCTATGACTCCTCCTTTGATTCAGCTTGCATGTAGCCATGTATAGGTTTGTTATGCGTAAGTCTTGCGAGTACATTTTTGTATTCAACTGCATTGCTTAATTATTGCAAAGGAGGTTAACCCCCAAGGGGTTAACTATTGTAAGACCGACTTCGTGCAGGACACCTAGCTTGGCGGCCTGGTCAGTTGCCTTGTGGGTAAGGGCAAATCGGTTGGCTTTTGTTTATCGTCATGTTATGGCTTTTGTTTCTGCTACTACTTTGTTTATTTACCTTGTCTTTGGCCGGTCGGCCCCTTTTGTAATAACTCTATTATGTGTATGTCCCTTATGTTGTAATATGAAGACTCGGTATTGTAATGACTTGTGTATGAAATGGATGCTATATTTTGTGAAGGAGTATGTGTACCGCTCTTGGGAGGTACATACTACTCTGAGGCACAGGATATTTGGTTTGTGATGCTAGGGTCAAGTGGATGACTAAGCATTACAAGTTAAATACCCCGGGTTCTCACAGGCAGCTCGGGGGAGGAGGAGAACAGGAGAGCGATAGCTCAAGCGAGGAGGAGGGTGTGGCGGTGCCACTTGGGTGAGGAGGAGAAGGGGAGGGCAGCGGCTGCTCGAACACCACGCGCAGGGAGGACGGCATGGGCGGTGGCGGCTCGTAGGAGGAGGAGAAGGGGAGGGCGGCAGCTCGGGGGAAGAGGAGGACGTGGCAGTGCCGCTCAGGAAGGAAGAGAAAGGGGAGGGCGGCGGCTGCCCGGGTGCCGCATTGGGAGGAGGAGGAGGAGGTGGTGGGGCGGCGGTGTAGGAGAGAGGAGGATGGGGGGCCAAGGTGAAGGGAGGAGGAGAGAGGGTGCGGGCGGGCGGGGTGCTAGGGTTAGGGTTAGGACGGGCAAGGCTGGTGTGGGGTGGGGGGTTATGCGATGGCATATGGCGGGTAAATAACTCTGAAATTCGAGGGTAAATGCAGAAGATGGGTTGCGCGAAGCTGCCTCACTGTGGCTTTCGGCTTCCGACTTTCTCACGTTATAGGGGTCTTCTGCCTTCGTGAAAAGCCGGTGCGAAAAGTCCCCCGTTTAGAACAGCTTCTAACTTTTTCGATCGAAAAGGCGAAGCTGAAGCCGTTCCAAACAGGCCCATAAGTAGGGGACGAGGATACAGTTAGTAGGAGATGTCTGAGGTCTAAAAAAAATAGATTGAAAAAAGTAACACACGCCTAATGGCAAGGTAGCTCTTCCTGAGCTGCTAATATGATAATCTGATTCTGGAGCTAGAATTTGAACAATACTTAAGGGAGGCCAAAAGTTTGCCACCTCTTTTTTATCCGAAAATAGAAAGAAAAAAATAGCGATTCTTGTGCGATTCGTTGATCACATTTTTTTCCAGAAAAAGGAGGGAAACATCTTCTAAGGTAACGGTTTGTAGGGAAAAAATTTGAAACTTGGTGATGACAAAATAAGTATTTCTTTTGGGAGGAAATTAAACGAAGTCTCGTATTTCCGCAAGGCAAATGTTGTGTCTTCGTTGACATCCTTCCTTGGTTAGAGGTACCTTCCCTCGCATATCCATTACTTTTGTGGTTGGCAGAAAAATATCTCCTTTCAAAAGTGGATGATTCTAGCCAGGGACGGAATATCGGCACGGCTAACCTGGGCCGCGCCCCTACCATTATAGAAAAAGACTAACAGTATATATATATATACTACATACATACATACATACATACATACATACATATATATATATATATATATATATATATATATATATATATATATATATATATATATATATATATATATATATATATATATATATATATATATATATATATATATATATATATATATATATATATATATATATGTATGTATGTATGTATGTATGTATGTATGTATGTAGTTAGATATTTGGTTACGCCTAGAAGTCTCACTATTGTTGTTCTGTTGCTAGTTACGATACTACACAGCGAGACAGTTACTTCAATCGGATGGCAATGAGCGGCAATGAAACCTGTATAAAGCAGATGAGACGCTATTTCTTTGGTGCATCGCGGGCATGCATGATCGGCCCGACAATGACGACAGAGATCACGCAATTTACAGTCGGAGAGTCAGGTTTGTGTGCCGCGTAGAACGTGCAGCTAGTAGTGAGCGGTGTTGTCTTGTTTTAGTTGATTGACTTGATTCTACCTATAATTCAGAGTCCTGCTGGATAATTTGTTTTGATCTTCGGCCCTGTTAAGATTTTTCTCGAGCTCCATCGCTGATCCTACCGTACACCTCATGTAAATGTAAAACCCCTAAGATCATTTATATTATATAACTTCGTTTTTTGAACGTACGGCGACATGTATGATCTATTTTACAATCTTTATACAATTTTTCAACCTGCGCCTCCCCTGAACCAACACCCAAATCCCCACTTCTGTGCTCTCGCTCATGGTCCTAGAGAGTTCTTAGCCTATTTGACACTTGCGTATATTTTTAGCGAAATTAACACTATTTGTGTTGTTTTGCCAAATTTGATATAACAGACACGTTAGTGATGGATGTGTGTCCAAATCTATGCCCTTGCACCACGTCGCTATGTTCGTAGCTCCATAGCCCAAACATACCTCTACCGGCCCTTCCACGTCTGGACGAGCCACATGGCTCTTCAACCCACCTCTACCGTTACTTCCTTGCCCGGACACCTCGTCCGTAGCTCAGTGGCCCGGACGAGCCTGCCGTGGCTGCCTCGCTCGGACAATCTGTCCGGTTCTTGCAGCCGCATGCGCTACATATCATTGCATGTTTTTCTAATGCTTAGGAGCACTAAATTCTCTAGCTTTTTCTGCCAGTGACTTTTGTTAATTGAAGCGTGCACGATGGTTAGTCTGGAATTCATGATTAAAATTCAGAAACTTATGTGTAGCGGTTGTTGAGGTTTCAATTTCATGTCATGGTGTGATACCGTGCTGTTCCGATGTCACCGCGCATCTGCGTGGCTCTGTGGCCGTTGTCCGGACGGGGGATCCACGGCATGCTCGTCCGGTCCACTAAGTTACGGACAGACGAGGAGCTGTCCGAGCTAGGGAGCAATGGCAGAGGCGGATTGTAGAGCCATACGGCGTGTCCGGATGAGGGAGAGCCAGCAGAGGTATGTTCGGGCTACGGAGCCACAGTCAGGACGATATGGCATAAGGAGAGAAGTCTGGACCAAAGATGCACGGTGGAGATTACCTCCGCGTCACAGGAGCACGGATTTGAACATACGTCCACTATCGGCATGTCCATTGTGCTAAATTTGGCATTATGGCATGAACGATGTCAATTTCGCTAAAAACACGTGCAACAGTGTCAAATAAGCTAAAATTCTAGACCTATATAGCACTGATGTGGCAGCAGAACCTTACATCCTCTAACAAGTCATTAGCCGCTGCTCCCATCTACGGTTGCTCCCATCTATTATGGTTGTCACCAACTTTTTTAACTATCCTAAGAAAAACTTTTCGTACCAAAGGAGAAAACCCAAGGATTCTGAAATTCTATTTATAACGCACGGAAAGGATTCGAACTCACAATGTCCTCTATAAAATACCGGGTGTCTTAGCCGTTGAATTGCAAATAGGTTGACATACCGCCCCCATTTTGCCCCCTCAATCGACGAGTTTTTGGTTGAAATGGTTGTTTCTCGTCTCATATCAGTAAAAATGATCGTTTTTAGATTTTTTTTTTTTACAAAAATGGAACCCTGCCATATGTCTAGCATGCGGCAGTGCCTCTCCGCCCGTCACATGCCCCGCCACCACATGGTCACCGTGCAGTGTCACAATCTGTCGCTCAACAGCTAAACGGCTAGGCGACTTGCTGCTACAGTATCCACCGCATGGTTATCATACGGTAAGAGGCCTTTGAAAAAAAACGGTTATTTTTGTTAATACAAGGTGAGGAACGGCTATTTTGGCAACAAAAAAAAATCCTCGATCGACCTCTTGCCGCCATGGTCGCCATCGTCTAAGCGGCCGGGTATACATCACTGCAGCTCCACGCGGCAAAGCACGATCACTAGGTAGTGTCGTCTTCTTACCCACCGCGCGCGCAAATAAGAATCGGGCATATTTGCTGAGGTCGCCTCGCTTGTCTGACTGAACTTGTAGTCCTAAAATGACAGGGCTACCCTTCCAGCCTTTCCTTTACCAAGTTCTTATAATGAGATTTGCCTTCTTTGTCCTGTACCGGGACAATAAATATCTCTGGTTATTTGAAGTTCTCAGGTGTGGTCCAGCAAAGCTGGTGAGATATTGGATCTTCATTAATTATTGGAACTTTGGGACAGAGGTCTCACGGACTGCTCCCTGGAGATAATTGTTCGGTGGATCGGAGTACAGTGAACTTTGTTTAGGGAAGAGCTAGGGCTCGGAGTACAGTAGGAGTTTTCCGACCGTCCAATACAAAACTTTCGAAATGACAGTGCAACATTTTTCTCCACTTGATATATCAAATCAAACAATCATATGCAATATTCTCTCAAAATCTCATAATCAAACACAACAAATATTCTCATAAATCAAACACAACAAACATTCTCATAATCAAAACACAACACACATCCGGAGGACATCAACATACCAAAAAAAAAAAGATGCAACATCTCAGAAATGATATGCAACAATTTTTTTCCCTGTGTGCAACAAATTCCCCACCCCCCCCCCCCGTGTGCAACAATATTTTCCACGGTTGCAATATTTTCCCCTTCGGCTCTCTTGCTCTACTCCCGCGACCATCTCGCGAGGGAATGAAGGAAACACGAGGGAGGGAGGAGACATGACAGGAGGGGAGGCTGACGTGGAGGAGCCAGGCCGGCACGGAGGGCTCTGCGGGTCGGCAGGGCGGGAGGGGAGGCTAGCGCGGAGGAGCCAGGCCGACACGGAGGGCGTTCAACAGCAACTGAATCAACAACAAACAGAAGATAAAATTTCAGATCTGAAATTTGTGTGAGAGGAGGTGGAGTCTTACCTCACGGACTGTGGATCGCAGAGCGGAGGGAGGAGGGAATGACGCTGCAGGAGAGAGACAGGACGGCAGCGTGGGCGGTGCTTGGGCGGCGGCGGGGTCGGCCAAGGTCGAGGCGTCGAGGGCAATGAGAGCAGTAGCGTGCCACTCGTGCGCGGGGACAACGGAGCATGACGCCACCAGGCGACGCTCGGTGCCGGCACAGAGGTAGGCGGGGGACAGCGACGTGAGGGAGGAGACAGCGGGGGAGGACGAGGAGGAGTTTGAGCAGCTGCGGGGTGACGGAGGAGGAAGCTCGGGGGGGGGGGGGGAGGGAGGAGGAGGCGAGCATGATGGCGAGAGAGCAAGTGGCGGAGGTAGTAGATGATGGGATAAGATGAAGTAGAGTGAAGAGTGGCTTGACGTCCGGTGCGCTTCGTTTCCCTTTTGTTTATTGTAAAAGAGCAAGGACCTTACAAATTCCTTTGACCATTTACCTTATCAAAGCACGTATATGGATATGTGTGCACCTTACAATCCAAGTTGAGTCTTTCATGAAGCATGTGATCACATTACAATTTCAACATGGAGATGTTTTTAAGATATGGCCGTAAAGCTATAATGCAACATATTTTTTTAAAGCTTGGAAGGACAGCAATGCTAGATCGTGAACATCGCTTTTAAACCGTCACACCGAATTCAATCCAATACAAACCTGCTATGTGCTATTTTTCAGGAGTGCTAGTGCGAGAACCTGAACTTTTAGATTAAACTAAACAACAGTAATTGATAATTAGCGGTAATTAAAATTATTTAAATCCGGAGCAAAGTATAATATCAAAATTGGTATCAAACGCATAATCGATACAACTAACAATAATAAGAGTATGGTAACAACATTCCAACGTCATTATAACTCAGAGCCATACCCAAAAAGAAATCTATTACAAACTTAAATGAAACACTGACACAGACTCAAGATTTATTACATAAGTTCAATACATCAAGGATTATGCAAATATTACAACCTTGAAAGCGTTACAACCATCCATTTACAGAACAGAGATAAGATATTACAAATTCGACATTTGATACCAAATCAATTTACAACCAATCACAGTGTAACTTACAAAAGCTAATTAAATTACAATCTGATTCTTGCATACATGTCGCTGAAGCCCTCTTTTGCCTTCCTGTCCATTTATCGCCAACCCATTAGACATCTCCCAAAATTCACACCTCCCTAAGCGGCCGAAAAGCTCGAAAAGCAGTTAGCAAAGCGGATAGCAGTATATATGAGATAAAACAAAAAGAGGTTGCCGTCAGTTTCCCCGAAGTTTAGTAGGATTCCCATATCAACTCAAGTCGGTCGACCTCTTAATCATCAAGATACCCAGACCAACTAGAGTTAATCGGCACCTTTCACTTCCGTAGGTTTCATCATCCAGTATTTATTAAAACTCAACACCTACGTTTTGTACAGTAACCGAAGCACCCTTTGGACCAAAGGTCCAGGGCTAAATAGTGCCATGTGAGGAGAGGAGGGATAAGGGCAAAGGACAAGCATCACAGCCAAAGCCATCCCCCCTGGCTAAAGCCACATTCACCTCACCAAGCATCACAAAGCCTAAGCCATAGCCAGAAGCACCTCCCCTCACACACTCATTCCATCTCAAGGCCAAGAGCAAGCCAAGCACAACCAGGAGCGAAGCCACCCCCAGCCAACAAGCAAGAAACCCCCCAAGGCAAGCTCAGCCTCTACCCCATCATTGCTTGCAAGCACCCACAGCAAGGGAGTAAGGGAAGCCCGAAGAGTGTGGACGGCGTCAACGACGGCTTCGAACCGGCAAGGACACTAGGACCGATGTCAAGACGAGAAGAACAGAAGGGGACAAGGAGAGCATTAAAGAGCACGACCACCACATGGCCACACCCACTGCCCTTTCCACTTCTGGACCAACCGAACCCAACAAGGTAACCCACCTATTCATCTCCCCCATTTTAGTATTGCCTGAGAAGAACCAAGCTAAACTTGCATAGAGAGTGCACTTGCAAACCATTGCAACAATATCATACACACATGACATACAACATTAAGCTCTCAGTTCATCACATCACATAGCAGGGGAGGGAAAGGGTAGAGAGGAAGGGGAGGTACCTTAGTGAAGCCCACCTCTACCAGGCATCCATATATCTGTTCTTTCACCACACATCAATACACTAAAATTTGAAGGTGAACCTTAAGCATCAAACATCATTAAAGAATTAATCAAGCACATGCTAACCGAGAACACTAGAGAGGAGAAAGTAGGGGTTAAGGAAGTGCAAGAGCCAAGAGAGGCAAGGGCCGACAGCCGCAAGCTGAGCTGGCCGGGCCGAGCATGTGCCCGGACTTAGAGGAAGCAGGCGACGCAGACAGGGCCAACCGGGAGCAAGCAGAGGCGACACTGTGCATGGGCACAGGAAGGTGCCGAGGCGGCCGTGTGGGCTGAGAGGGAGCTACGGGTGTTGGGCTGGCCAAGCCGGCGCCTAGAGGGGGAGCCGAACCCAGGCCGGAGCGGGGCGGCACTAGAGCAGCCAAGCCCAGGCGCAATCGTGCCAGGCCACGGCACAGGTGGAGGTAGCCAAGCCGGCGGCCAAGGGAAGCACGGAGAGAGAGATAGAGAGAGGCGCACGCAGGTGCGGGCGTGTCGGCTGGTGAGCCTAGGAGGGAGCGGTGGCGGCGCATGGTGGTGGGGAGCTGGGCAAGGGTAGGTGCCAGGAGCCCAGGAGTTCCGGTCGGAGCAACTGCCAGGAGGATTGGAGGGAAGGAAATGGAGAAGAAGCAAGAAAGGAAGTGGAATGGGGGAAAAGAAGATGGTGAGCCTAGGTTGGTTTCAGCCGAGTGAGAGGATAAGAGATTAGAAGGGGGATTAGGTGAGGAGGGTTCGGTAGAGGGGAATTAGGGAAATAGAGATAGGAATTAGTAATTAGGAAGATGGATAAGTAAAATATAGCGTGGATTAGGGATAGTAAATTACCAGTAGAAGTGAATGCTAGTAATAATTTGTGTCGATAGGGTTGGACCAAGTAAATTTGTTTAAAGTTGCATATGATTAAGTAACAGTAGACCGAACTCGTAGAAAGGAAATGCGAGAAAAAACTGTAAAACAAATCTAAGGCTAACTATTGAAATTAATCACCGGTTTGAACTGCTAAATTAAATAGATAGTTTGATGTGTTAGAAATACTTTAATCCGGATAAAATAATTAAAATAAGCAAACCGAGTCTATTTAGAAAATTAAATAGATGCGTACGCAATTAAATAAAAATCACTTAGACGTATTTGTGCCAATGAAATTTGATAGACTTAATGAAATACGAGTACAAGTAGTATTTTATTTTCCATACGATAAACGCGAGTTCAGCAACCACGACCCTAGAATGAATAAATCGTAGAACGACTATAGTGGGGAGTGCTAACTTAACGAGAGACCCAAAAAATGTTATTAAATCAAAATATACTAACACCATGAAATCCACTAACTTATGTACGCATAATATCACCCAAAATCAACTAAGTATTTATTTATTTATTATTCGCGCTGCCTCATAATTACAGACGACGAACCCAAGTAGACCGGAGTAGCTGATTAGGAATTCTTCAACGCCGACCTTTTCTACGATTACGAAGGCAAGCTATCCTCTTAAACATGAATATAGTTATATTAAATGTAAACTATATATTGTTGTATCCTATACTTATTGCATTAAAACTATTTCTCGAAATCAAATCGAGTAAATGAGATGAAGATGAAAGGGTGAGAAAAAGAGAATTATATGGTTGGTAAAGGGGGCTGTGGCAGGAAAGAGATAAGGAAAGATGCGGGACCCTTTACATATGGTTAGTATATAAGGACCAACAAAACTCTTACTCAGTTAGAGGCCGTATTTAAGTGCCGACCATTTTTCCATTTCAGTGGGCAGAAAATGCTACCTTGTTACGTAATTATGCTCTCCACATCAGGTAAGTAATACGTGTGAGTGTGATGGAGGAACCCAGGACCAGTAGGAGAAGTCCAGAAGTGGGGGATCCAAGGCGCTATAGCGCTAAGGTGGAGTGTTGGGTGCGGGATAGAAGCCGCCTCAACCAACATTACCAGAACTTGGTGAGTGACGAGGCCAGCACCGACGGAAAGTAATAGGTGGAGAAATTAATCATATAACCTGGAAAATGTTCTGTATTCTGATCTCAAACCTGCATCAAAGGAAATACAGGGGACCGAGTTCACTGAGAGTTCAGAGTTCAGAGTAGTTATGGGTAAAGTGGTTCAAAGCCTGCGTAGTGCTAAATAAAATCATGAATTTATGCATGTCTCCTGGATTGGAGTTTACGGGGACCATTGGGGGTCTATCTTCTCTCCGAGTGACCAGTAGACTTTTCAGTATTAAAATCTTTCACTTAACGTTTTGACAAGTTATTTATTTTCAGAAAAGAGATGATATAGAAAATGTGATAACGAACAGAGATGAGTTATACAGTGCATCTTTTGCTATTAATGCTTGCTGAGTACATTAGTACTCAACCTTCGTATTATCCTCCTTTGTTAGATCCTAGTCTGGCCGGAAATTATCCCGAGTGGGACGAAGGTCACGCAGGTGCAGATGAGACCGCACGAGACGAGGACCCTTACTACGAGGAGCAGGGCGAGGTGGACGCCCTATTTAGCATGTGGGACGAGTAGACGACCCGTGGAGAATGGCAGGCAAGCGAGGGGACTTAGCCCCATTTTGCAGTTGTAAATTACTGCTTCTAATGTAAGACCATAGCCTTGCGTGGCTAACTATTGTAATAAAGAACAGTTTCTATCTTATTGTTCTGTGGCGTCAACTCTGGTAAGGCTTACTATTCGTTGGAGCGGTGTCCTACCGGGCAGACAAATAGTAATCCGTATGCTTAAGTGTGATTACCCTCCGAGGTAATGACACGGGGCGCCAAAGCTAACATAAAAATTAATTCAACTAAGTACATCATATTTATCTTTAGGGGATCGATAGGAGGGAGAGCCTCCTGCGCTGCTCCCTCGGGAGACTTAGGGGGTGACACACCAAGCCACCGAGAGCCCCCATCTATCGCGTCCCTCCCTCGCCACCTCCACCGTCACACAATAGCAACCCTCCTATCCTCCACTTTCTCTTGGATCTGGTACTTTCGTCCCCACCGGAGTCCTACAGGCTCTGGCGACGATGCGATCGCTCTCTGTGTGCTCCTCCATTCCATGTTCTCCCTAGATCCATTTTGCCCAAAGCCACTTAGTTTCTCCCTGTGCTCCTCCGATGGCGCCCACTGCCAAAGTTGGCGCCAACGCTGGAGGGTTTGTTGTTGTCTCCCTCCCACTTTTGTTCAGATTTCAGATCTAGGTGTTGGAGTTGAAGGGCTTTTCCTGTGATTCCCCGGTGTGGACTCGGGGACTTCGGGCTACTGATCATGGCATGGCCTCTTGTGGTGGTGCCGCCTGTAGGTAGTTGTGGCTACATGTCGGCGAGCCGCCAACACCCTAGGCCCGGCATCTAGCTGCTTAAGGGTCTTATGCTTCGATTCCTCTTCTCTAGTTGGTTGCTCCATTCCATCCAAAGTTGAGTTAGTAGGTGTAACATCCTAAAATTTGGAGTTCTTTTGAAGCCTTTAAAAATAAAAATAATCATTTAAATTATCTTTGTTAAGTTAAAGCTAAATTTGAATTTCCAAAAATTAAAACTATTTAATGTGAATAATATAAACTTTAATTAAATTCAAAACTATTTTATTTGGGTTCCTTGAGTCTAGAGTTTTTTAAGAATTTCCCAGGAATTTTTGGAGTTTATTTGATATTTCCTTGAGCTCAATTTTATTTAATTCCTTTTCAGAAATTCAGAAATCCTTTTTTTCTTAAACTTCCCTCAGGCTGAATCCTTTTTTTTCTTAAACTTCTCTCTCACGCCCGCCAGCCTGTTTCCTCCCTCGACCCACTTCGCCTCGGCTTCGCCGCGCTTACCGGCGTCGTCGCGCTTGACAAAACATTGTCGTTGGGACCCACCTGTTAGCGTCGAAGCCTTCGTCTTCAACCCAGACTCAGTCTCCATCTCCTGCACGCCGTTGCTGTCGTCCCTGTCTTGAACTCTGCCGCTCAAGCCCTTTATAAGCACTGTAGCCCGCACCAAAAGACTTGCCTCACTCTCCTCCCCAAAGCCCTAGCCTCTCCCCTCGGTCTGCACCGCCAAGTCGCCAAATCAAAGCCGCGAAGCCATGCGCTGCCGCAAGCTTCTTTCGCCAGAGTTCATCACCGTCGGTGAGCTTTTGCCCTATCCGTTTCCGCAATTGGGTTCATCTCCTCGTGTTCTACACAATGCTCCCTTCACCAACCCCGGGAACCCGTCGCGTCGCAGTCACTGCCCAAGCCGCTCCACCGTCACCGCTATGGTCACCACTTGCGAAAACCATCTGTGTCATAGTGTTCGTTGTGTCTTCTTTGCCTAAATCTGCACCCTCCCCACCTCCGCCGTGCCTTGTCGTTGCCAGAGCCTTGGTTTCCGTGCATCGCCACCATTGCCCAAGCACCACATCAGCTTCGCGCCCGCGTGTCCTTCCTAGTCAGCGTTGTGTGGCAGCACACATGGCAGACCCAAGCAAGCCTAGATCCTAATCCGCGTGCACCCGGTTCAATATGGATTGAGTCACTACCTTGTGGACCCAGCTGTCAAATCTTGTTTCGTAGACCCTATGCACCGTGTGCCATGAGCCCTTCTTCCGTGGACCTGGTCTATAGACCATGGGCCCACCTGTTAGTGATTAAATTTCTTTTCCTCTAAAAATTTAATTATGGCCAAAATTATTTTCCCTTATTGTCGCAGTAATCCTGAATTTTCTTCAGAAAGAAAATTCTGAAATAGTTCTCTCTCTCTCTCTCTCTCTTTCTTAGATTTAAATCTTCCAAGAGCCCGTATTCCTTCGTCCAAACTCCGATTTAGCCCGTTCAAGTTCCTAAATTCATATAAAATTAGGCTCTTTCTTTTAGAGTTGGTCCTATTGTTTTTGGATTTTATTTGGATTTATTTGTGTTTAGTTCATTGTCTCTTTCTCGTTTAGACGACATTTTTCAAGGAACAAAAGCAGGAGCAAGGTTTGAAGACCAAAGTGTGATAACTGAGCAAGGCTAGGGCAAGTCATAATCTTTTGATCATATTGAACCTATATTTTTAAAAGTATCTTGTTTTATATCAAATGCTTTTGGGAGTAGTTAATCACCTAGTTGTCATTATGTCACCATTGATTATTTGAATACCTTGAATTCTTTGTCACCATAGGATGGACATTACTAGTTGGACATATTTGTATCACCAACATGAGTTATCGTAGAGATGCTTAGTTATACGATGTGCTCATATTACATGTTCAATGATGATAATTTGACTTAATGAGATATGGAATTGTGGTGCAAGACCACTATTGTGCAACTGTGGTGAGATGCTACTGTTGTAAAAATTGTGGTGTGATACTGCTATTACAAAGTTGACCATAAGATCCAGTTATTACTATTTGTTATTTGGTACATTTTTAGTTAAATCGTTGAATAGATAGTATTTCATCGATGTTTCACTGTGTGAGCTAGCTACTAATCATAGGACTAGTTTAGAATACACGTAGAGTTTCAAATATATAAATCTGAGTCCCGACAACACGCTCCTCAGATCTACCCGCATGGATCGGCTTATTCTTATATGTTTGGGGTCAAACGAGTGGCAAGCATACGACCGGATGGCTAGATGAGGATGGATGGCATCAACCTCGGTGGTCAAACGTTGTTAGACGAGCTAATCGCGTGGCAAAGGGCCATATATTGGCGAGCCACGGTGTTTAGTGGTCGTGTTTGGAGCAAGTGCAGGTCAAGTCTGATGATCGTCAGCGAGAAGGGTCTAATCCTCCATCAGAAGCCGGGTTAGCAAGAACTTATGTCTACCCTCGGATCTCCTTGCTCTCCTTCTACGACCCTCCACTCTCTTCTGTTAGGGGTGTCAACGGGGTGGCAACCAGACGGTCGAGGCTCAAGGCGGCTAGCCATGTAGCATGGCAGAGGGCCATAGTCCGATTAGTTGTTTTAAATCCATTGCATCCTTTACCTTGCCAATGGTTAGGGGTGAATCCACTGGGAGGGCTTCGTCAGGCTGAAGCCCACCCTCTACCCAGCGGCCGGAACCACCCCCCCTGTGGTCCAACCTCAACCTTCGGCTTCCTGGCTGCGCCAAACAAGAAGAAGAAAGAAGCAATCAAGCGCAAGCAACCGGAAGTGGGAACAAGAGCGTGTGAGCCTTGCCCTTGCTGAAGCCCAGGCCCAACTCATAGTCTCAAATCCACCGGTCCACACGGTAGTCCCCAATCCCCATTCAATCACTACTACAAACAGGCTAATACTGGACGCCTCATCACAGACGGTTGAATAAAATCATCTGTATTACATGCAATCACAAACGTTTTGGTTTAGAGATCGTCTGTGTTACTGGCTACGCTAAAAACCATCTGTGAAGAGGTAATATCACAGACGGTTCATAGCTAAAACCATCTGTGACTTATCACAAACGGTTATTGTTAATAACCGTCTGTGATAATTCTATATATCACAGACGGTTTTCAACAAAGAACCGTCTATAAAACATCACAGATGGTTCTTAATAATAACCGTCTGTGATATTACTACATATCACAGATGGTTTTTTGTTATAATCGTCTGTGATAATATCGCTACAGCTCCCAGTTGAAGCCCGATGAGTTTCTTCGTCACCGATGCGTCTCAATTCGTCGCATCAATGCCGCTTCAGCTCCCCAATGCGTCTCTTCATCTCACACTCTAAATTTATTCCTTGTTTTATAAAAAAGGATCATCCGCCATCTAAGATGATCATCCCCACTTATACAAAAAAAAAGAATCATTTGCCTCTTACATTTCCTTGTCGCCGGCATTGATGGCCTACGCCAGCCGCCTTGTCTGAGCACCTCTCTCGTTGTACGTTGAACCGTGCTGCGGAAGAACACTATTTCAACAGTGTCTTCACTCATCTATCCGAGAATATATCAGAGACGGTTTTGTGGGAAAAAAAATCTAGTTTGGAGGTGAAGTTACAATTAATATTAATTATATCAGAGACGGTTTTGTGGAACAAATTAATTAATTATATATATATCCGATCTGTGATAAGTATCACTGACGGTTCCATAATAGAACCGTCTGTGATAAGTCTCTTTATTAGTAGGAGCCCGGCTGCTAGGGTTTGCGCTCTAACTCGTCACTCCCTAGCACCGCCCTTACTCTCGTCCATTTCCCTCCCCACCGAAAGTGACCCGTCGTACGTATTTGCCATGCATTCTTCCGTCGCCGCGGTTGCCAGACACCATGGTTCACTACACAAGACACTCGTACGATAAGAGTGTCTTTTGCAGTGTCACCGTTGTGCCACAACTACGGTGACGCCATGCATCTTCCCCTCTTCCTCCTCCCCACGACGTACACCACCCCCGACTACCTCTCCACCGGCGATGTGAAGGTAAGACAGATCTATCACCTATTGGTTTGTGCTGTTGGTATTCATGTGAACCGAGCTCCTCCTTTCTCGCCAGCTCCCAGACCTCTGGATCAACCTCCTCCTCCTCGCACCGCCGGATCAAACTCCAGTCACCCCTCCACGCCGACCCTAGCTCCTCCTCCCCTCGCGCAGCCTCCGGCTCCTCCTCCCTCGCCGCCGACTCGTTCGCTACCTCGGACCTCCTCGCGCCTCCAACCTCTCGGGTCTCCCACTAACGCAGTAAGTCCCTTCTTGTCTTCTTGATGTTGTCGGTTGTTGGTTGATCTTGATGGTGATGGCCATTGGCGAGCCGGATGCTAAATATGTAATACATACATACATGAAGAGAAGTGCATCATTGCAGAGAAGTGTAAATGTGTAATACATACATGTAGAGAGAAGTATAGAGAAATCATAAATATAAATGAATGCAATGATCATGCAGATGCTTGTTGGCTAGTGGCACCTTGCCATTTGTTGAACCGCTCAATGATGTTAATAGTCTTATCTGAAATTGAATTGATAATTAGTTCATATTAATAGTCCCTTGCTCGTGAAATGTAAAGCGAGGGCTCTTGGTGTATGTGCATTCTATATATATGCATCTTGCTTAGTTCATCTTTGTGGGTTCAGATTGACAAAAATGAATGGGGATGGTTGGTTTGGTTAATGCTCTCGATGAATCTTGATGGTTATTGATGCGGTTCTAGCTTTGTGCTTGGTTGGCTTACATTGGATGTGGTTTGGATGGGGCTTGGCTGCAATTAACTTTTCATATTTGTAAAGGTTTAGGCTTGGTGTGTATTGTATTGAAAATAAGACCAAATGAGTCAAAACTACTACAACACCTCTTCACTGTCTCTCGCCATTCATTTCACCTTTATGCGTAAGCTGTGTTCATGCGGTCATGTTCTCCTACCTTGCGCCCCAGTCGTCCTACCATTCCATTCATGATCTCTTCTCTATAAAGTCTCCAAGCAATGGTACTTGTGCCATTAAATCGGCATATATATATATATATATATATATATATATATATATATATATATATATATATATATATATATATATATATATATATATATATATATATATATATATATATATATATATATATATATATATATATATATATATATATATATATATATATATATATATATATATATATATATATATATATATATATATATGTATATATGTATATATATATATATATATATATATATGTATACATATATATATATATATATATATATATATATATATATATATATATATATATATATATATATATATATATATATATATATATATATATATATATATGTGTGTGTGTGTGTGTGTGTGTGTGTGTGTATATATATATATATTGTTAGTAGTCCCTGACCACTTTAGGGGTGCGCCCACTTGACATGAGAAGGATGAGACAGTAGCCATGAGCAACCTCATTGAGCCCCTGTAAGTTTAAAAAGTATGGATGCAAGGAGATCGTCAGGACATCCAATTACTTGGATGTTGTCGGTGAAGTAATTGGGCGTTGCTATGTTCAAAAAGCGGCGTGGGCCTTGAGTATTCCGGCAGGAAGTGGCATCATCTATCAGCAACCAACAATTCTTGAGCATGTAATTGTCTTTAAACCCAACAAGAACACCAAGTAACAAGTTGAGAATTCTTTTGAAATGTGAGAATGGTTGCTTGGTGTTCTTGTTGGGTTTAAAGATGATTACATGCTCAAGAATGGTTAGTTGCTAATACATGATACCACTTCCCAGTCGGAATACCTGCGTGTCCACATCACTTTCTGAACATAGCGACGTCCAATTACCTATCGACAACATCTAGGTAATTGGATGTCCTGACGATCTCCTTGCATCCATACTTTTTAAATTGGAACAACTCCATATTACACCCCTGAACTATGGCCCGAGTCCAAAAAACACCATGAACTACAAAACCGTTCACTTTTCACCCCTGAACTATTGAAACCAGAGCAAATCACCCCCTCGCCCTAAACCACTCCGGTTTTGGATGACGTGGCATCCACGCTGGCACGGTTTCGCCTCGTCATAGCTGATGTGCACGGAGAACAAGGTGGACCGAGTCCATGCAGTGCGTGGACCAAGCCATGGCGGGCCCACTTGGCGATCAAAGGAGAATTAAAGGGCTCTGGAGATCCAAAACCGTGCCAGCAGGGAGGCCATGGGCGCGCAAGGCTCGGGCTTCAGCCGCCGGTGGGAGGCAACGGCTGCGCTGGCAAGGGCAGGGGTGGGACGCCCAGAGGGTGGCAACCTTAAGGGCACCGACGACGGGGACGGCGGTCTTTGTGGAAGCTGATAACCGCGAAGGCGCGGATGGCGCTCAGCCATGTCTTGGCCAAGCGGTGGAGTGTGAGGAGGAGGCGGCAGCAGATGAGCTCGCCTGGCCGAGGAGGCCGGCGGTGGGGTGGGGAGTCTGGGGGTGGCCGAATCGGCGGGGCGGCGGTGGCCGGAGGCGGAGGAGAAGAGGTGGCGGCGGTGGAAGTCCTTGGCGGCGAGGAGGACCAATGGAGGTGGGGGAGGGCTTCCTCGGGCCTTGGGGCACCTCGTGACGGGGTCGGCTGGGGCAGCGGCTCATCGGAGCGGCCGAACGGTGGTGAGGCGGCGCGGCGGAAGGCGGCACGGCCGAAACAAGGCTTCGGCTTCGGCTCTGGCTCAGCCGCCTCCATGGCGGCCCGGCACTTGGCCTTCTCCATCTCGACCTGCGCCAGCACCGCCTCCTTCAACTGGCGGGCCTCCTCCAGCCACCGCGCCTCCTCCAGCTTCATCAGCTGCATCTCCTTGGTGTTGAGCATGGAGACGTTGAGGTTATCGCCGAAGTCCATGGAGGGGAAGTGCATGCTCTGGCCGAATTTGAGGTCGCCGCCCCTGCTCACCTCCCTCAGCTGTGTCGTGCTCCCATTCTGCCATGTGCGGCGCGCTCCGGAGGATACGGAGGCGGGTGCGTGCGCTGGAGGATGACGGCGAGCCAGATTCCTCTCCACCCTCATCGCCAAGCTACTCGTGCGGGAGCGGGACTAGGTGCTGTGCCTGAAGCCGGCGGCAAGGGGATCGAACAGTCAAGGGAGCTGGGAAGAGGCCGGAGGCTGGAGCCGGGTAAGAAGCAAATGGATGGGAGGAAGAAGAAGGACACATGAAGGTGTTGACGAGGCAAAACAGTGCCAGCATGGATGCCACGTAGGGAAAAACCACCTGGTTTTGGCTCAAGGGGGTTATTTGATCTGGTTTGAGGGGTGTAAAGTGAACGGTTTTGTAGTTCAGCGTATTTTTTGGACTCGGATCTTTGTTCACGTGTGTAATATGGACTTGTTCCTTTTAAATTTGCAGGGGCTCAATGAGGTTGCCCGTGGCTACTGTCTCATCCTTCTCATCTTTGCGTGGGCGATCCCCCAAAGTAGGCGAGAGACTACGAACATATATATATATATATATATGATGCCGCTTTTAATGGCACAAGCGACCCTCGCTTGGGGCTTTATAGAGAAAAGTCATCACAGCGGTTCCGGCCACAAATAAATGCGTGATATATACTTATCATAGAGCGGTTTGACCACAAACCGTGCGTGATAGGTTCCTATCACAGACGGTTCTCAGTTAATAACCATCTGTGAAAGTATGCATCACAGATGGTTTGAAAACCGTCTGTAATGACGTTTTTGAACCGTTTGTGAATACCTTTTTTTGTAGTAGTGAATCGAGCAATTCCATTCAATCAAGCATTCGAGCGAGGCGCACCTGAGGGAGCTGGTGTGAGCCACTGCGGTCCGCACATCGCCGCCGGTAGCCGGACTGCCGGAGCCCGGAGGAGGCCGAGGAGGGAGGCTGTCGGGGCGTCGGGATAAGGCAAGCAGCCAGCGGTTGAAGGGGATTCGCCCTTGGGGCTGGGGAGGGGGAGCCGGAGACGGATCTGGGCGGCCGGGCCGAGGCAGGGAGCCGGTAGCCGGGTGGCTGGGTGGGGGACAGGGGGAGGGAGAGCCAAAAGTGGATCTAGGTTGTCGGGGAGCCGGGCCGAGGCAAGGAGCCAGCAACCGGGTGGTCGAGTGGGGGAGGGGGAGCCGGAGCTCAGAGGCGATTTGACCATTTGGGGATTGGCTGATTGGGAGGAGGCCTAGGAGTGAAGTGCTAAGAAAAGAGAAAGTGAGAAGGACCGAAGGAGTCAAGCAGTCCTAGAGTCAAGTGCTCAGCTGCTGATGGCCTGAAGTTTTAAGTGCCGAACTGTCGATTTGATTACTTAGTGTTGATTGTTGTCTGTGTGTTGTGCCTCAGAGTCTCAGACCTCAGTGCCTGTGCTGGTATATACTCGTTGCTCAATTTTCAATTTGTTAGTAAGTTTGATATAGTGTGGTATATACTCAATTAGCCATTAATTCATAGGTTTGCAATAATGGAGAAACGAACTTCGCGTAATTGTTTCACATGCAATTCAAGTAGTACTCCCCCAACCGATGAGAGAGCAACTACACCAAAGAAGTCTCGACTAGAATTTAATCCAGATGAAATTATTGCCAATCCGGCGCATCGCATACCAATAAAAGATTTTGCCAATGAAATTAGAGATGAAGTGAGAAGGACATATTGTTGAATGGTCCAACTCGAGCAATTAGGCATGCATTTCCAAAGACATTGGATGGCAAAGTGTGGAGATCCTTTCAAGAATCATGATTTAATAAGTTTAATTGGTTGGAATATAGTGTGTAAAAAGATACCGCTTTTTGTTTCTATTGTTTTCTTTTCAGGAAACAATCACAACCCAACACATTTGGTAATGATGTATTTACAAAATTTGGGTTCTCTCGTTGGAAGACGGCTATAGATGCTTTCAATAAACATGTTGGTGGTCCAAATAGTTTCCACAACATCGCAAGGGGTGAGTGTGATGACTTTAAGAATCAACGGTCAAGTGTATCTAGTAGAATGAGCACATACTGTAAGGAGGCTGAAATTGCATACAAAATTCATTTGGCTGCATCTTTAGATTGTGCAAGGTATCTCATAACGCAAGGTGAAGCTTTTCATGGACATGATGAATCCTCTACTTCCATCAACAAAGGTAATTTCAAAGAGTTGTTGGATCGGTACAAGGATAAGAAGGAGGAAGTGAAGTATGCATTTGATACAGCTCCCGGGCATGCAGTTATGACTTGTGGGGATATTCAGAAAGAGCTTTCCAAAGCTTGCGCACAAGAGGTCACAAAAGTGATTAAAGGTGAGATTGGAGATAGGAATTTCATAGTGCTTATTGATGAGTCTCGAGATGTATCAATAAAGGAACAATCAAGGGAAGGTTATGGAAAGGTTTCTTACTATCAAGCATGTCACAAGTTGTACATTTGTGACATTGAAGGATGCTTTGGTTGGTTTGCTTGATCATCATGGTTTACCTATTTCTAGGCTTCATGGGCAGGGCTATAATGGAGCTTCAGATATGAGAGGAGAATTTAATGGCTTGCAAAAACTTATTCGGGGTGAGAATCCAAATGGTTTCTATGTCCATTGTTTCGTCCACCAGTTACAATTGGTGGTTGTCACTATTGCAAGTTGTAGTAGAGTTATTGCTGATTTCTTCAACTATATTCCCCTGATAGTCACGGCTGTTAGTGCATCTTGCAAGAGAAAAGATGCATTGATTGAAAAGCATCATGATATCCTGTTAGACGAGTTGGGGAATTATTTGATATCTGCTGGGGGAGGGCTGCATTAGGAATCTGGCCTAGCTAGACCTAGAGATACTCGATGTGGCACACATCTCAAAATCTTGCTTCGTATATACCAAATATGGGAGACAATTGTGGATGTGCTAAAACTTATAGGTGAAGACGCTTGTCAAAACACAAGTCATGGTGGAGCAGCAGGTTTGATGAAAAATATGGAATCCTTTCCATTTGTATTCATCATGCATTTTTTGATAACATTGTTGAGCATAACAAATGTGTGATCACTTGCTTTACAAAGGAATCATCAAGACACGTTGAAGCTTTGGGTTTGATATAGGATGTGAAAGAACACTTGCAAGATATGAGGGACAATGGGCGGGAGCCATTGTTCGGCCAAGTCAAAAGCTTTTGTGAGGCATATGAGATTTTTGTGCCAAATATGAATGATGTCATTAGAGTTATGGGTAAATCTGTGCGTCGGAAGATGCAGTGACTCAACATCATTATTACAAAGTTGACATTTTCAATGCTGTTTTTGATGCAACTATGAATGAGATGAATCATCGCTTCAATGAAGTTTCCTCGGAGTTATTGGTATGTATGTCCTGTCTTAATCCAAGCGACTCATTCTCTAAGTTTAATGTTGATAAGCTTATTCGACTTGCTGAGATTTATGCTGATGATTTCACGGTGGTTGATCGATTCTTGTTAAGAAATCAGTTTCAAACCCTCATTCTCAACATTAGGAGAAGTGAGAAATTTCATGGATATCATGATATTTCAAAACTTGCTCAATTGATGGCTGAAACAAAAAAAGATAGAACTTTTCCATTGGTATATCGCCTCATCGAGTGATATTGATCCTTCCGATGTAGCGGCATCTGTTGAGAGAATATTTTCAGAATGAATATTATAAAAGCATATTTAGCAACAAGGTATCGGATGAGTGGTGAATGATTTGATAGTGTGCTACAAAGCGAGACATATTTAGATCCATTGATGATGGTACAATCATAAGATCCTTCCAAGGGATGAAAAATCGCAGAATAAATTTGCCTCGTGAAAGTCGTGATTCAAGCTAGTGTCTTAGTGGTATGGTTTTTTTATTTTGAATGTTCATGATCATTTAAGTATAATTTGCTATTGTATCACTAATTTTTCTAATTTTGATGTATAGGTTGTTACCTACTGGAACCATATTTACATATTTTGGGGGATGCACTTTCCATTAGCGAGGTACCTTCATTGTATTTCTCTTTTTTTTGTTTTGCTTTTATTCATGTATGAAACTATGAATTTGATTGCACAAGAATACAAGACTATGTTTGTTACAAATTAGTTTAGTCATTCAAGATTTTGAGCAGTTGAGCTCACTCTTGTTTTTTATCCTGGATTTGCCACTGGCAATGGTCACATGAAGATGGGTGAAGAAGACCACAATCGTTGGTGTGAATTAGCTGGCAAGTTAAGACTCTCGGTAGGAGGCGTGAGCCAGTCGCCGGCGTGCAGCGTCACAAGGGCCGGCATGGGACAAGCTATGCCTTCGGAGACTTCTGCTTTTCTATTTTTGTGTTTTCCCTTCCTTCTTTGTAGGATTCCCCGTGCAGGTGTGGTTGTTGCTTTGTTTCCCTACCTCTTCTGGTCGGGCATCAAACTCTTGTAACTTGAACCTTTTTTATTATTTAATCTATTTTTTAAAAATATTTTAAAGATAACATCTCCTTAACTTTATTTCCAATTCTGACATCTTCGTGGCGTGACAAAAAACACTCCATCATGCTACGTACCACGGTGTTGTCAAAGCTACCATAATAGCCCTTCGAGCCAACACGTGTCTGTTTTAAGGCTAAATCTTGTCACACTAAGAGAGGCGGCGTGACAGCACTCTTTTACCACACCACGAGGGGTGATGTGATAACGTTGTCACACTACGCCTCGTGATGTGGCTAAAGGAATCAGAATTGAAAATAATGTTAGAGAGATGTTATCTTTAAAATATTTTAAAAATAGATTAAATAAAAAAAAAACTTCTGTAACAAGCGGCCAAGCTAGGTCACTCCTTGGTGACTGACTCTATTCTAGACTGCATCACTTTTGAAGCAATGAAATGTTTAGTGGCCTTTTTCGCCTACTGTTGAGTCTTAAAAAAAAGAGTTAATTCAACTCTGGAGAGCTCCGGCAACATCAGTACTAGTTTAGTAAGTACTTTCTTTCCTTCATAAAAAAGGAGAGCCTGAGAGACGGCAAAGTCAGTCTAATAATACAGCTGCAATGCTAGCTGCTGTTCTTGGTACCCATCATTGTTTCAAGATAGTCCTCTGCGCACTTCCAGGACTTTTCTGACTACATGGCCAAAACATCTCGCTCAGCAACATGGTTTCTGCCTCATCATCCCATTCTCCAAGAGCAAGAGAAATTATGATACCCTGTGATTTGGAAAAGACTAAACATGCATGGATACAAAGAAGAAATAGTGAAATATATACAGGTAGGGGAACTATATAAGAAGATTTGAAGTTAGCTGAAATTGAAGGTAAAGTCTGAAATCAGTGCCAGTCTTAACTCTAGTCATAATATGAGATGCTTTGAAAATCACTTCTGTCTATTTTGAAATTCCTATTCCTATTTAACAACTGCTTGTTACCGATTTGTGGTTGTGTGTCACCTCGAAGCGTTTCCGGAGGATTCGTGTCTCTCCATGTGAGGCTTGTTTGTGTATCAAATCACAAGCATAGAAATTAGTCATCTCCTGGTCACTATGTACATAGCACATCGTGACAGCTTGAATATGCATGTCAAATCAATTGCTTCGTTGGTAAAACTATATATACGACAGCGGTGGAACAACTTTTACTAGTTATTTTCCCTAAAGGACTCTAATCGATTCATGGTAAGGACCTACTGTACACTAGTAGACAGGTCGATCTAATATGAAATCCTCAGTTATTCAACCTTCGAATAATTCTTTTCTGCTCACAAGAAATATTATAGTAGTTTCCTATTGTCTTTTCCTTGGCCGTGTACTAGTTGATCTCTGGGCATAGGCAAAAATGTCAACTACTGGCCGGTTTGTCCGGTTGGTGTGGCACCTTGATTTTCTAGCTAAAAGCTAGAGTTCCAAACCCACCATGTGGCTTATTTATATAATCTTTCCGTGATGTCTTGTTGACAAGTCTACGATAGCTATAAAAAAGTAAAAAACATCAATGACATCAATGCGCCGGATCTGCAGTATACGGCACAATGAGCGATTTCCACCATCCAGTTGAAAATACATCATTTTGATACAGTATGTTCGCTACAGAAAAACAGCACAGTAAATATTTCACCGGTGATACATTGTTGCTACAGTACCCTCTTACAGAAGTGACCCCGGAAACCATTGTTCACACAGAGAATTTTTACAGTAATATGAAGGATCTGGATCCATGAGAAACAACTCTTTTTAAGGAAAAAAAACAGAGTGTAAAATGTGCAACGGAAGAAGACTTGCCGTGGAAGTCACAAATTTGACGGCGAATCAAGTGTTAACTTAAAGTTTGTGGCACCCCAAATCTTAAGCGGGTATTAGTGGGCTGGTGGTGAGAGCAAGGGTGTTTACACATTTCCGTTCACCTAGGCTCAATTGGCACGGTGTGTCTTATTCATCTAGATTATATAGCTATGTTCAGAGGTAAAACGTGTTTTAGCGTGTGTAGCGTACGCCTAGGTGCGTGTGCGGGTCCCGCCCCGGCATCTTGGACGACGAGTCAAGTCTCCTTCCGGACGTCAAGACTCCCGTCTCGAGAGGAAGCTAGTACAGTAGGCTCGCCTCCCTGGCTGCTGCGTAGCGATGCCATGAAGCACGGCAGCAACGTCACACTGTGACAGTCCCCTGCTGCGCCCAGTGCTTTCCATCTTTGAACGGCCCAAAGGTCGCTTTGAACAGTACGGCTGCATCAAAAAGAAAAAAAAGGACAAGCTGAATTTGGGATCTGTGCTTGGTGTGCTGTACCCTGCCTTCGTGCATGGCGACCGAGGCCAGGCGCGTCTGGTTTCTTCTTCTTTCTTTTACCAACCCAGACAATTGTTTATCACTCCGTCCACCATGATGTAAGGAGTATTATGGATCTGTTTAGTTAATGTCGCCATCGAAAACCTTAACGTGATAAGCGAAATATATGTAGCCACTGGAAGCAAAGCGCGCAAAAAAGATTGCAAGAAATTTTTTGCCATCAGAATCTCTCTCTCTCCAGATAGGCCTGTGTGTATTTTTTAAAAATAATATTAATTTAAAAGATAATTATAAAATTAAATAGCCGATTTTTTTTAAAAAAGTAGGTGTCAGTCGTCATTCCAATTGGTGACGAGAGAAAAAAATAATATTAATTTAAAAGATAATCATAAAATTAAATAGTCGATTTTTTTTTTACAAAAGTATGTGTAAATAGTCATTCGATTGGCGACAAGGACCTAGAATCGGTGACAGGAGACTTAACGGTACAAAGAGGTCATTGTCGTCTAGAGTGGCCAAACGGGCGTGCTCGATGGGTAAAGACGAGGCACGACTGTTGTTGGCCGACACGGTAAGACGACGACATCGTTTCATTGTTGCCGGCCAAGACGCAAGACGATAGCTTCGGCCGTGCCTAGGCCGACACTTTAAGACGACAGACAAGACCAAGACGCAAGACGAATAGTCTTGAGTAGTGCCGTGCACAACACAACACTGCTTTTTAATATACATATATAATTTTATTTTTATTTATTAATATTTATATGATTTTCTTTCCATTTTTAATACTTATATGGTTTTATTTTGTAGTTTTTAAATTTTATATAGTTCATTTTATAAGTATATATAAATTTATTTTGGTTTTCTAAATATATATATATTTTATAGGATTGTTTTCAATTTTTCATGTCTTATGAGCTAAATGACACATGTTTTAACGAGCTAGCTATTTGAACATTAATAAAATTCTATCACATTTTCAATATGGTTGTCTCATTGTTTTTCAATTTTCATGTCAACTTCGAATTCTACACATTTTCTAATTTTTTGGAATTTTTAGATTTTTTGATTTTTTCATTCGACGGGCCAAATGGGCTAAACGGGCCCATTTGGCTTGATAAACTAAGCAGACGCCCCAAGACTGCACTGAAAGGGCAATGGGCGTGCTGGCAAGACCATGACGTCAGGTCGCCCGACACGGCACGAACAAAGGCCGCCGGAACGGGCCGTGGCCGAATGGGTCGGGCCGCCACGGGCCCGTGCCGTGTCGGGCCGGGCCGCCCATTTGGCCACCTCTACTGTCGTCAGTTGAATTGGCGACAAGGACCTGTCACCAATTCAGCTAGCGAAAGGGACCACTACACTGTTTTTTATTGATAATTTTCAAGCACATATTTTATCGACAAATCACATTGATATTACATAACATTCCGCACAATGTTATAACATCTTTTGTCGATAAATCACAATGACATTATCTAATATTCAGCACAACGTCGTCACATATTTTGTCGACAAATCACAATGACATTATATAACATTAAGCGCAACGTCGTCACATACTTTGTGGAAAAATCACACTGACATTACAAACTTTCACCACAACGTCATCACCACCTAGTTTTTCAACAAATCAAAGTGATATTACAAATCATTAGGCACCACATATTTCAATAGGAAGAACATTTCCTGTGAACGCGCCGCGCCCTCAACATCCGTCGTGTGGACCGCCTTGAGTAGGGGCGGTCGAATGAGGTCCTTGCGGCGACGTTCAGACTGCCGACGTCTCCTTCGTCATGTGGATTTCTCGTAGGGCATTTCTTGAAAGTGTGCCCAAACTCTCTGCAAATGGAGCACTTTCTCGTACAACGACCGACTTCTGCTTCGTTCATACTCAGAAATAGTCAATAAAAAATAGTGTAGAGGCTCTTGTCGCCAGTTGAATTGGTCACAGGTCTCTGTCGCCATTTGAAGTAGCGACAGGTCTCTGTCGCCATTTGAAGTAGCGACAGGTCCCTGTCGCCAATTCAACTGGCAACAGGGATCTCTCTGTGCTATTGAGCCTTTTGTTGCTAGTGTCTAGGCCTCTGTCGCCATTTTGAAATGACAACAAACACCTACTTTTGTTAAAAAAAAATCAACTATTTAATTTTGAGATTATCTTTTTAAATTAATATTATTTAAAAAATTCTTGTGTGATGTAGGAAACTAAAATGGCAAGAATCAAAAAGGGTTTTTCTCCACGGTCGAAAACCGTCAGGAAAATAGAAAAATCCATAAGGTTCACTTGTAGAAAGCAATCCGCACAAAAGATATCTAAAAGTCCAGTACTACCACAATACACCTAAAGACTAATATCACATACAAGTCATGTAAGTACATCTACAAGTGCAGCAATACTATGTTCAACTATTCAAAAAAGCTAGCAAGACATCATCAAAGTTCATGTAGACAATTAGTTGCATCCGTCGCGGTCAATGTTGTTGGTATCATGGTTGTTGCCGCCATTAATGTCAGCATTGCAATTGTCACCATCAGTGTTAGCATCGTTGCCATCAATGGCATTGTCATCCGGTGCTAAGCCCACATAGGAGGATCCCGTCCCAGTCCTGGTCCCTTCCTGTAAGATGAATAAAGTAGGCCAACATTATGAGTCTGCCTTAATTAGCACAATTAAAACCATTAGAAATGCTAACAAAAGAGCTAAAACAACCCACTGAACACTAGCATTATAAGTCTGCCTAAGCACAATTAGAACCATTATAATTGCTAAAAGAAGAGCCAGAGTAATCGAAATCTATGACAAGCCTGTTTTTTTAAAAAAACAGTTGCACGCGTGGACAAAAATTCTAAACAAGCCTAATACCACCTTACCATGAATATATAACTAATTGGGATTGAGGTTAAGCCCATGTGATAGAACACTCAACATGAGTCCACTCGCCTTCTTTGCCTTTGCTTGTTGTCACTTTGACACACGAAAAGTATTAGTGTCTAGTCCAAACTAGTCCTCCAAATGATAGAGGTTTGGACAACTTTGTAACTTTCATGAGATATTATTTGTAGTATTGGGAATAATTTTAGTTGCTAAGTATTCTTACATGTGATTGTGCAGATGTTTCACGGCCTGACATCTCCGTGGTGGTTCTTCACCTATCTTCTGGAAAAGTATCTACATTTGAAAACTTTACAAGGTTAGAAATGCTCATGGAAATTATTTGTCACAATAATAAATCTAACAAATCAAAATATTCAAAATTGACAGTTCAATATGTGTACACACGATTCAACAATTGTACCTATAAATAAATAAATAAATGTTTCCTTATGACAACCCATCCGTGCCCTTTTCAGAAAAAAATAAAATTCCATGCCCTATGTTTTTTTTTGTCATTCATCACTCACTGAAGACTTGATTGATGCTCAATGAATAGCTTCTAACAGTAGATCATGAGGAGAATAGAAGAGGTACAAAAAAAAGTGCACATGTCGTAAGTATCGTACTGAATAATTACACTTCCGAGAAATGATTCGGCCAGTCACTAGAACTGTCCTAATATTTGTAGTCTGCTGTAATATCCAGTTAGAGCAGACATGAAACATGCTAATTAATTATCTGTCGTATGGCTTATCAGTGAGTACAACTACAGCAAGTTATTAACAAAAGACAATTGGACAAAACTCTACGGTCGGAAGTAGGGACAGATTGATCAGAGATAATAGTAACATTTTGGCAATAGCTAAAATATGCAGATGGTTCAATATCTGTAATAATTGATTGGTCACCATATGTGAAAAATGAGCTCCAAGCTGTTATGCCAGGTAGCAATATATGGCTACAAAATCATGGCCTACAGTTCAATCAAAAGGATTGCTTCGATTGTATGCTCAAGAACTTAAAGTAATGCTACTGCTTGTCAAAATGCACTGCCCAGGCAGCTCTCAGCAAATGGTAAAACTAATATATATATTCATGCATCATCAATTTTCAACAAATAATAAATACTATAGATTTCAGATTTCACCACCAAGCATTATACCTTAAACCAGTTCTACAGACATATAGTCCTAATCTTGGAAAGGTACCTCCTTTATCACCAAGATCTGCTTTCTCTAAATTGGTTGTTGATAGTTTATTTAGCAAATATTTCCTCATTCTGAAGCAATATTTGGCACTTGGTACTTTATATCTCTTTTAGGAAGCTTGGTTTTTTACCTAAAGGAACCTGCAAGATGCTTAATTCATTGACAACAATTTCTGAGAGCTACCTTTCTATTTCACTTGTGAAACCTCTGTCCTTTGTAGAAACCACAAAATATGCTATGCAGTTCCATTTTATCGGTGCTATGCTTGCTCTGTAAGTACCTTTTTCCATTTTACCTTAGTTTGCAACTTTTTTTATAATCTTATAGTATTGGAGTATGACTTGGCTAGAAGAATGGTACATTCACCTTAGTTTTAGAACCAAATAAAAGAAAATAGTGTTATAGAAATATCCTTAAACTCATCTTGGTCCCCTGTTATGATTTAGCATGCATGGTACCATTTTTTAGAATGTGTTAGCTAGATGCATTCCTAGATTTGTAGAGTTAAGGTGCTGATCAAGATCAGACCTAGAAACTTGACGACGTTAAGAAGTCTTAGTGGCATTGAGAAGTAGGCATAACATGTTTTATAAAGTTGGTGGGGACATAATCAAAATGACATGTCAACAAAGACTAGAAAGAAAATTACATGTAAACAACTTCATTTAGAGGCCCATACAAAATATAATTATTGATTAGTAAGTTTGTATTGATTTCCATCATAGACTTTTCTATCTATTTATGCCCAGTTGCATACCATTGTTTTTTTACAATTATTGGATAAGTTCTTTTGTACAGTTTTGGTAGTTGATCAGCTTAAGCACCAATATATAGTACTCTTAGCCCCATTTCCCTATTTATGCTTTGTGAATGTATGTCATTTAAAACCAATTTTATATTAATAAGTTAACTAACACACTACTACAAAAAGGCTAATACTGGACGCCTCATCATAGACGGTTGACAAAAACCGTCTGTATTACATTCAATCACAGACGGTTTTGGTTTAGAGACCGTCTGTGTTACTAGCTGCGCTAAAAACCGTCTGTGAAGAGGTAATATCACAGACGGTTCATGTTGAAAACCGTCTGTGAAGTATCACAGATGGTTCTTGTTAATAACCGTCTGTGATAATACTACATATCACAGACGGTTTTCAACAAGAACCGTCTGTGAAACATCACAGACGGTTCTTAACAATAACCGTCTGTGATATTACCACATATCACAGATGGTTTTTTGTTATAACCGTCTGTGATAATATCGCTACAGCTCCACAGTGAGTTTCTTCGTCGCCGATGCATCTGTTCGTCGCCATCCGCTTCGGCTCCCCGATGCGTCTCTTCGTCACATCGATCCGCTTTGGCTCCCCGATGCGTCTCTTCGTCTCACGCTCCAAATTTATTCATTGTTTTATAAAAAGAATCATCCGCCATCCAAGATGATCATCCCCACATACTTATAAAAAAACAGAAATGGCTGCCTCTTCCTTGTCGCGGCATTGATGGCCTTCACAGCCACCTTTGTCTGAGCACCTCTCTCGGTGCACGTTGAACCATCTTTGCGGAAGAACTTTGTTTGATCAACAGTGTCTTCACTCCTCCGCCGGCGGAGAATTTCTTTGGAAGCGGCGACGCCACCTTCCGCCGTCTTGACATCCTCCTCCGCCGTGTCTTCCAGGTGATCTCCCACTTTCGGCGAGTTTACCGTGTCATCGACGTAGTCCTCTAAAACGACGTTGCACGTCTCGGGAGGTTTGCCGTCACTTGGATTGCGTAATCGAGGCGGCGGCGACCAAGTCGACGTGCCAAGACCCTCAAGCAAGGAAGAGAGCCTATGGGCTCAATTCTTCTTAGTTCAACGATCGAGGGTCTTCGAGAGACACTTGAGCGAGCGCATCGTGGTGGGCGCATTCGAGCTTCATTCGTTGATGATTAGGAACCGTCCGATGCCGATGTCGCCGCCTATGAAGTATTGAAGATGGAGATAGCGACCTACCTCCGCCACTAGAAAAACTTTGTTTATTTATAGGTTTCTACTTTTTTAATCTTTTTATGGTTTAACGCCCATTTGTTTGGCCATATATATGAAAATTCCAAAATGAAAAAAAAGTTTGGAGGTGAAGTTACTATATTAATTATATGTTGAATTATTCTCTCTCTCTCTCTCTCTCTCTCTCTCTATATATATATATATATATATATATATATATATATATATATCATATATAAACCGGATATATAATTAATTAATTAATTAATTAATTTGTTCCATAAATATATATATATATATATATATATATATATATATATATATATATATATATATATATATATATATATGTGTGTGTGTGTGTGTATGTATGTATGCATATATAGTTAAAGCAAATTTTCAATGAGTATTTAAATGGCAAAATTGACATATAAACATGTAATTTCTTCATGTCATGTAAGTGTATATACAAGATAAATATACTTGAGAAAAAACCATATCACGGACGGTTCTATTATGGAACCGTTTGTGATAATTATCACCGACGGTTCCATAATAGAATAAATGCGTGATAAGTCTCTTTATTAATACGAGCCCGCCGCTAGGGTTTGCGCTCCCCTAACTCTCGTTACTCCCGGCTCCGCTTAGGGTTTGCGCCCGCCCTAACTCCACACCGCCGGTGCATTTACTCCGTTCCTCTCCACCTCGACACCACCGCTAGACCCCGTCGCCGTCGCCGCCGGTTGTGACACCACTCTGCACTGCACAAGACATTAGTAGTGTCTTGTGCAGTGTCAGGGTCGTGCCACAACCACGGTGACGCCGCCACCTGCCCAGGCTTGGCCTCGTGTCGCTGCGCCGCAATGGCTTGGTTCTCTGCTCGGCCTCCTACACTCGGGCCTGGCCGATCTTTGCTTTCCCCATTCTCCCTCTATTCTCCTCTAGATCTGTTAGCTTAATGTCTTGTGTTGAGTTTGATTTTCATGCTTGAGCCTTAAGTTGTGTCCTGATGTTTGTGTGATTTATGTAAGGTGAAGGAGATGGATGAGGGTTGTGCTGGTGGTGGGGTCGCGCCGTGGTTGCGCTACTGAGGTAACCCTACCTTACTCCCTCTCTGTCTCTACCCCCCTTGCTCTGTGATGAAAATGGCTAGTGCTCTGCGATGGATGCCGAGGTCCACTACTGGTGTGGTGGCCGAGTTTGGACACCCTTGGTCTTCTTTGTCTTTGTCGTTGAACCGCTCAATGATGTTAATAGTCTTATCTTTGAAATTGAAGTGATAATTAGTTCATATTAATAGTCCCTTGCTCTGTGATGTAATGATGTTAATAGTCTTATGCTGAAATTGAATTGATAATTAGTTCATATTAATAGTCCCTTGCTCTGTGATGTCAATCGAGGGCTATTGGTGTATGTGCATTCTATGCATCTTGCTTAGTTCATCTTGTGGGTTGGATGGGGCTTGATATGTTATGACTTATTGGGTTGTTGATATGTATGAAAGTTTGTTGATATGTTATATTGTTATGACTTATGACTTATTGAAGTGTCAAGTGTTGTCTGCTATTGATAATGGAAATTTGCTTGGTGAACCATGGGCCGTTGATAAGTATGATTGATGATTTGCAAAAATAGATGTATAAAATATGTGATATGTATGTTATGACTTATTTGTCGATTTGTCATTTTGTCAAGATGTCATCTGTTGCTTCTCGCCATTCATTTCACATTTGTCTGTGTAACTGTGTTCATGCAGGTTAAGTTCTCTTACCTTGCGTCCTAGGTACGTCGTCCTACCATTCCATTCCTAATGTCTTCTCTACTTTAAAAAGGCATTATATATATATATATATATATATATATATATATATATATATATATATATGTATGTATGTATGTATGTATGTATGTATGTATGTATGTATGTATGTATGTATGTATGTATGTATTGTAGTAGTCCTTAGCCACTTTATTGGTCGGCGTCCACATGACATGAGGAAGAGGAGCAGCAACCACGGGCAACCTCATTGAGCCCTGCAAATTTAAAAATGCAATTTGCTCGAAAGCGTCGGGACATCCAATTACTTGGTTGCTAATACATGATGCCACTTCGGTCAGAAGTACTGCTTAGCGTTAAGAAAGTGGCGGACGCGCAGGTACTCTGATCGAAGTGGCATCATGTATTAGCAACCAAGTAATTGGATGTCCCGACGCTTCCATGAGTCAGATTTCTAAATTTGCAGGGCTCAATGAGGTTGCCCTCGGTTGTCAGTCTCCTTCCTCATGTCGTGGACGACTCGAAGTGGCCGAGGACTAGGAACAATAGAAATATAATAATAATAATATATATATATATATATATATATATATATATATATATATATGAATGATGCCGGTTTTAAAGGCACAAGCGATCCTTTGCTTGGTGGCTTTATAGAGAAAAGTCATCATAGACAGTTTCAGGCACAAACCGTCTATGATATATAGATGGATTTACCAAAATTTACTTACCTAAAACTCATTTTTCACTCGATCTACAGCAGTCATTCCAGCATCGTCTTCATTGACAAAGTAATCATCCCATGTCAACGCAGGGCGAGCATTAAAGGTTCTACCCTGCTCATCCTTGTCCTCTACAACACCTGGGTACTCATGTCTAAGAATAACTCCAAGTTGTGCTTGATATATGTAGTTCTTTTGGGGTATGTAATTGACATACTTGAATTGCCTACAGTACATGAATTAAGCATGAGAATGTTTGTATGTATTGTTGGCCATGTTAATCTAATCTTTATGCTCAAGTGCACATGTCTATACTTACTTGTCACCATTAGGTTTCAAGGCAATCTTCTCAGCAAGTGAAGGCATCTTCAATTGAGTTCACGACTTCTTCTTCCTTCCCCTTTTTGTAGCAGCTCCATTGTCTTCACCAGTGGAATGATCACTGCTCCTTTGAGAGCCATTGACATTGCAAGTAGTGCCACCAGCAGTAATCCTTTGTGAGACATTCGCATTGCTGTTGGTACCAATGATACTGCTCCTTTGGGAGGCATTTCCTCCATGCTGCTAACCTCCATGTCGTCTGCGTGGAATATGATTCATATCCTGCATAGTTACAATATGACATTAGTGCCATGTCAATGGAACAACATAGAACATTTTAGACATACATAGCATGAAAACACGTGTAATTAAAGGATCAGTTGTTAGAACAACATGGAACATCAAAACATTGCAATAGCATGAAACACAGGTACAAATTACACAATGTATTATAAAGGAACACTTCAGGGACAACAATACAAAAGTCAGAAATCATTTCGATCATAAGTTGGAGGCTGAAGCTCATCATCTAGATCCTCATATTCATCGTCATCTTCATCAATTTCTTGCTCATCTTCTTGAGGATTAACATTCTGTTGTTCTAAAAATTCCAAATCTTTTGGATTTGTTATCTCATCTAAGATCAATGGAGGAGTAATTTCGAAGTCATCCCCTAAGTCAATGACAAAGGTGCCATGCAAACCATCCTCCTAGTAGAACTCCATTTGTTGAGTTGGTCCTTCAGGAGGGGTCAAATCACCATTCTTTGTTATTAGGAGGAATATATCCTTGTGGAGCTACATGATATACAACCGACCATTCCAATAAATCAAGCATGGTCTTACGGGTATGGCGGGTAATAGACACTGTAACCCGACTTGCCATGACAAATGGATCAAAATTTGAAAGCCTAGATGTGTGCTTGACCTCTACCAAGCCCAAATTTTCAGTACGCCTAACTCCATTAGGTGTTGGGTCAAACCAACGACAATCAAATAAAACCAGCTCAAGCTGCATGCTGCCTTCCCAAGTAATCTTTAAAATATCTTCAATAACACCATAGTACTCTAGCACATTGTTGTTGTCGTCATAACTAGACACACACGCACACACACCACTATTGGTTGTAGTCAATCCAGATTTCTCACTCTCATACTTTGATGAACGGAATCTATATGCATTCACATCATAACATCCATAAGTGGTAACTCTACTGCGAAAACCATAAGACATTTGGCGTAAGGCATTAGGAATGGTAGATGACTTCATGCACTGCAAGTAGGCAATTACTTGTATTAGTTTCAGATTACTACAAAGATGATTTTTAGGTTTTCCAAGTTGCAGCGTTTAAGATAATTACTTGAGTTTTGAACCAATCGAAAAAATTGGGTCCATGATGCATAGGACGGCCTAATTTCCAACCCTTTAACCTCAACTCCTGAAGTTGCTTTTCAGTTGGTTTCATTCTGCTCCTCCATTGTTCTTTAGAAAATTTATTACATTAACAAGATTAGTTAGAATGATGCAAATATAATTATAAAAAAGTGACTTAGGTTACATAGCTTAAGCACATACTCAAAGAAACCATCCATCTCCGATAATTTCCTCAGTATGTACAAGAATGCAACCTTATACTCTTCTATTGTGAGATCACGACAACCTCGAGGACTAATGCATCGACCTGGGTATTGGAATATGTCAAGGTCGCATGAACTTTGAAATGTAGAGGCACCATCATCGTACCGAGGTGCCTTGTTTCTAATTGATCGAACTTTCGGGTTAAAATATAGTGATAGAAAATTTGTAGCCTCCTCAACTAGGTAAGCCTCAACAATGGAACCCTCAACTCGAGCCTTATTTCGCACTTTCTTCCTAAGTTTTTATATGTACCTACAAAGATCAAACAATTAATTAGATGTATGGTTAGGCTAGAAAGAAAAAGTAGCGGAAGTACTTATGTTTACCTCTCATATAGATACATCCAATGGGCTGAGCACAGGCCACCTAGTCGAGCCTCATAAGGAAGATGTATGATTAGATGTTGCATAGGATTAAAGAAACCGGGAGGAAATATCTTCTCTAATTTGCACAGAAGCATTGTAACATTCTATTCTAGTGAGACTATGACATCCTTGCTTATCTCTTTAGCACACAACTACCTATAGAAAAAACTAAGCTCAGCCAAGCATAGCCATATATTCTTCGAAAGGAACCCACGAAATGCAACTGGGAGCAAGCGTTCCATGAATATACGGAAGTCATGACTTTTGAGGCCAAAAATCTTCCTTTGCATCATGTTAACACCTCGCCTAATATTGGCTGCATATCCATCGAGGAACTTCAAGTCTTGAAACCACTTAAGGATAGTGGTCTTGCCATTCTTGTTGATGCAAAACGGAGCCCTAGGCTTGTGTCACTTCCCATTGTCATTCATCTCCAAATGCAGTGAAGGACGGTGACAAATCTCTGCTAAATCTTGTCTTGCCTTAACATTATCTTTTGTCTTCTCAGGTATATCGAAGCATGTGTTCCATATAGCTTCAGCTACATTTTTTCATTGTGCATCACATCAATGTTATGTCGGAGCTTCAATTTATTATAGTATGGAAGTTGCCAAAAGCAGCTTTTGTGTGTCCAATTGTGCAATTTGCCAAAGTTTTTTGTATCAGCTACAAATTTGTCTATTTGGGCTTCGACTTCCTCTCCCATTAAATACCTTGGTGCCTCCTCAAGCACTGTTGTGCTCTTTCGAAATGCATAAGTTTGGGTTCTGAATTCATGGTCCCTAGGTAGAAAGCGTCTGTGACAATCAAACCAACAAGCCTTGCGACCGTTACGAAGTTGAAATGCTTTGCTTTCACACAAGCATTCTGGACACGCAAATGAACCATGTGTGCTCCAACCGGCAAACATACCATATGCGAGAAAAATCATGGGTGACCATAGATATCTTTGCTGCATTGTAAAGTTTTGCTTGAGTGAAGCATCTCATGTTTCTACCCCATCCCACAACTTGATAAGTTCGTCAACTAAAGGTTGCATTAGAATATTTAATTGCTTTCTGGATCTTTGAGCACCGAGGATAACAAGGGCAAAGAATATGTATTCTGGCCTCAAGAGCTTGCTTGGGGGAAGATTTAATGGAGCCACAAACACTGGCCAACATGAGTAAGGAGCAACACCCAAACTAAATGGTGTGAAGTCATCTGTTGCTATAGCAAGTCGCACATTTCTAGGATCGCTTGCGAAGCCTGGGAAGTCCTCATCAAATTGTTGCCAAGCTTCCCAATCACATGGATGCGCCATCTTACCAGATGTGGAGCAACTATGCGATCGCATTAGCTTTGTTGTCTCCTCGTGTGCATACAACCATTGTAGTCTATTTGTAATGGGGAGATACCGCAATACTTTACGTGGGACTTTATTCTTGCCTACCTCGTATCGAGAGGTATTACAAAAGTTACACTTGTCTTCATGCTCATTATCTTTCCAATAAAGCATGCAATTATTATAGCATACATCAATTTTCACATATGGCATACCGATGCCCTCTAATAGCTTCTTTGAAAGGTAGAAGTCTTCAGGCAACTTAGACTCTAGGGGCAAAAGTTCATGAATTATTTGCAATACATCATCATAGTGTGCAATTGACATATTGTACTGTGACTTCATAGCTAGCAAGCGAGCAACAGCGAATCGATAAGAATGTGTTGTGTTCTCATGGACTAGTTCATCAGCACTAGCAACCATCCTATAAAAAGCCTGGGCAGAGGCATTTGGCTCCTCATCAATTGCTGGTGGATGGTCATCGGCTAGGTCACCCAACATATTATCCATCTGATCAGATTCATTGAATTCATCATGCGTAACGACAAGGCTCTTACCATGTGTTGTTCGTGTTTGATAATTCGCCCTAAACCCATATTTACTCAAGAGCAACTCGACAGTGTACCTGTTGTGCCTAAAATAGTTCCGACACATTGCACACGGACACTTAATGGTGTCACCTTCGACTAAACTTGGATCGAGAATGCACGATCCAAGAATTATGTGGTGTGATCAATCCATTCATTAGAGGAGCTCTACCACACGCCGACCAATATACATCCATTCATTGTCTGCCATTAAATAGTTTTGTGTTTAACAACTTGAATATGTTAGTTATGAATATCATATGATGGTATGCCCAAATTATAGAATCTGCACATAATTATTAATTTAGCAATCAACACATAACATGGTTTATGATATAACTCCTACGACGTTATACGTGCATGCAGAGACTCATATGAGTTCTTGACGAAATTGTGCATCTGTGCCTTAAAATGTCATAATATAATAACTCAACATCTTTTACAAAACAAAAGCATAGATATAATGTGTAATAACTATACTCTTGAATTTCTGGATGAATAGCGAGAGGATGAGAGGCAGCAGAGAGAACGTGCTTTCGATAATAAGCGTTAGTATCTTTGGTGTAGCAAGTTCTTGATACTATGATATATGCATGTTTGGAGCATGCCCTGCAACTATCTTAAGTCACTGAACTTCTTCTCGCGGGGCTTCATTCAGAGCTGCATTTGGTGGAAAGGAAATATTTCGGTATGTTGATTCCAAAACTAGGAAAATACGAATGTTCAATTTGGCTTTACTAACTACCCAACAATTTGTCAATAGATTTAGACACCTTGTAGCAGACAAACTTAGTCTTTCAGAGCATTCAAACTTAGTCTTTCAGAGCATTCAAACAATGACTACTGGAAGACTGAAGTTCCAAAGGAAGATCAGAGCATACCATCCCGTAGTTGACTTGCTCTTACGTGGATCGCAACGAGTTTCAACTCTCTATTCTCGCAGATTAAACCAGATGTATCCCTCTAGATTTCAAGTAAATTGCAATAAATTAGATATGTGGTGAACAAAAGAAACAAAATTAGATCACCATATATTAAATGTCATATCACAAACTAAAACAGAACAACAGCAATAAGAGAAGAAGAATCCCCACCTGAAGGCCTATGGAGGCAGCCAGGGCGATGGCGTGGAGCGGGGCGACCGGAGATGGTGCAGAGGCGGCGGGGGAGATGGCGTAGAGGCGGCGGCGAAATGGGGAGGCGGCGGCCAAATGGGGTGGAAAGGCGGCGGGGAGCTTGGAGGCGGCGGCCAAATGAGGTGGAGAGGCGACGGGGGCAAGATGGCGTGGGCGGCGAAATGGGGAGGCGGTGGGGCGTGGAGGCGGCGAAATGGGGAGGTGGCGGGCGTGGGCGGCGACCAAATGGGGTGGAGAGGCGGGGGCTCAAGATGGCGTGGCGGCGGCCAAATGGGGTGGAGGCGGCGGGGTTCAAGATGGCGTGGGCGGTGAAATGGGGGGAGGCGGGCGTGGGAGGCGGCGAAATGGGGGAGGCGTAGGGGCGGAGGCGGCGTAATTGGGGAGGCGGCGGGGAAATGGTGGAGAGCTAGGGATTTTGGGAGAGGAGAGGGCGCTGTATAGGAAAAGGTTGCGGGAATTTTTTTCAGGTGGCGCGATGCCAATTTTTTTTCCCACGTCGGATCAAAGCAATTAACTTGACGGTTGTAACCGTCAGCAAAATAGTTTTTATTGAGAGTTATATAAAAAAACCGTTAGGTTTTCCTAGCTTTCTAATTCAGAAAACCTCATCACAGACGGTTCTATTTACAAACTATGCATGACATATAATATATCACAGAGCGGTTCTATTTACTAACCGTGCGTAATAGGATAACACATATCACAGGCGGTTAGTGAATAAAACCGTCTGTGATAGTTCTTTATACCTATCTAAATTTTTGTAACATCCCAATTTTGAGCCTTTTGAAAAAATTTCAAAACTCGAAAGTAACCATTAGGTTACATTATTTCTTTCAAGCTTAACCTGAAATTTTGGAATTCTAGAGATTTAACTTGATTAAGTCGAACTCCAATTTAACTCTTTTGGTCGACCTTGAGTTGTTAGTGTTCTTTGGCTGTCAGTTTTCTTCCCTGTTTGCCCAGACCTCCCTCTATGTTTGGACCTCCCTCTAGGTTGGACCGCCCGATTCAAATCGGACAGCCCTACTTTACTACGCCTTTAACCTCTTGTCCTTCGGACCTCCTCCTCAGGACCTCTCGTGGTCTTTTTGCAAAGACCTTCCTGCTTCGGTCTCTTTGCAAAGACCTCCCTCCTTTGGTCTTTTTGCAAAGACCACCCCATTTGTCTTTTTGCAAAGACCACCTCGTGGTCATTTTGTGAAGACCACCTCCGCAGGTCAAGACCTCCCGATGGTCAAGACCTCCCTTTTGAGTCAAGACCTCCCTGTTGGTCGCGACTGGTCTTTTTGCAAAGACCACCTCTTGGTCTTTTTGCAAAGACCACCCCTTTTGGACCTCCCCTCTGGGTTGGGCCAGCCTCTCGTGCTTTGACTGGTCACTTGTCAGTACCTACTCAATCTCTTTTTCCTCCCATTGTGTGCTACTGTAGCAAAAGTCCTTCAGCATTTAATGCGGTTGCTTCTGCAGTACCTTGTTTTCCTCTTTGGTCACTTCCCTGACTTGCTCCTGTTTCCTCATCATTACATGCTCCTACCACGCGCATTTAATTCAGCATTCTCCTCTCTTAGGACCTCCCGTGCCTATAAAAGGACCGAGAGAGCCCCCGCCTTTGTTCTTTGCCGGTGCCTTGGACCTCCTCCTTTGAGCTAGACCTCCTCGGTTGAGCCTCTTCTTGGCGATTCTTGCTCTGTTTCCACCCTTTCCGTAACCTTTCTTTGGCTTTTATTTGGTGAGTTCTTTGATCTTCTTATTGGAGTTGCTTTACTTATTTGTGTTCTCCTCGAACATGTAGATCCCGGTTTCACAGAAGAGTTCTTGGATCCAGCCTCATCAATAGAAGCTTTCCAGTTCTTCACCAAAGGCAAGTCATAGACCTTGATCATGTTGAACCCATCTTTGTAAAAATGTATATTGTTTTAACTTATCATGCATGGCTATTTGTATACAAAAGATTTGGGAGTAGTTATTTATACACCCTCTTGCCGGTAAGACATCCTTGGTTATTTGAGACATACATGTTGACATGTTTTCTTGACATCCATAGGATAGACTATGTTAGTTGGTCTCTGTTGTATACCAACATGGGTACGTCTTGTGCTTAGCTATGCTGTAGCTTTCGATGGTTGCGACCTCATGATCCTTTAATGTTGAATATGACTAACGAGCTATGGAACCATTTAGACGGAGTAAAACTCTCCGTCGATGTTAACAATCAGCATCTTGATGAAGGTGCAGAGCGCTCCTCGAACCTCTGAGATCTCGGTCATAGTGAATGAATCTGACGTGTGGGGCCCGCGGCGTCAGCGACTCAAGCGTGAGCGTGATGCAGCCTGGCTCGGTCGGGTGCAGGTTAGTTGATTGGGTCTAACCGGCTATCGAGTGGAGGACGCCCCCTAGAATGTTTGGTCTTCAAAGTACTCCTCGTCGTAGAGAAAAAGGGTGCTCGTGAGAGGTCCTGAGTGGTCCAGATGGGTCCACGTAGTTGCTCAAAGGAGATCCAAAGGAGGAGGTCCTGAGGAGTAGATCCAACGGAGGAGGTCCAAGGAGGAGATCCAAGGAGGAGGTCTGAGGAGTAGATCCAACGGAGGAGGTCCAAGGAGGAGATCCAGCGGAGGAGGTCCAAATGAGGAGAAGGTCCAGCCACAAGGAGGTCCCGACCACAAAGGAGGTCGTGGTCAACAAGGGAGGTCCTGCCACAAGGAGGTCGTGGTCAACAAGGAAGCCTTATCTCCTCTCATTTTTCATCTTCCCCACACACATGTAAGTTTTCATCTTCCGCATAAGTTTTATTTCCCATGTGCGGAGTGGCATGGCGGAGAAGACGAAGAAGAGATGAGATCGACATGTGGGTCGACTGTCGATCTCAACGATGAATCAAAGCAGCTTGGTCCGAAGAGTTATCTTGGTTAAAAAAATATACATAAATAAAATCAATTATTTAATTTCTTGGTTTTAAAGTCCAAAATAAAATTTATTGAGTTTTATGGCTTTTCTTTAGATTTAAAGTTAAAAGGAAAATTTAAGTAATTTTTGAAATTTTACGGAATTTTAAAAGCTTTTCTCTAATTATTTCAAAGCCAAAATAAATTATCTACAAAATTAAATACCCAATATAAGTTGGAAATATTTTATTTAAGTCCAAAATGTCTCTGGGAATTTTCGTGAATTTTTCTAGAATTTGTTGGATTTATTTTGCTATTTTCTAAAGCTATTTTGTTTTACAGATTTGTTTTAATTGCTAAATCAAATTAAATACTCAATCTGTCTTTGGGCCTAAACCTCCTCAACCCAACCCAAATCCCACAGCACTTGCCTCTCTCTCTCGACAATGAGACCCACCCGTCGATCTCACCGCTCCACTGCGCTTCGCGTGCGTATTTAATTCAAGAACTAATCTCATTGTTAGATCTAAATCAAATGGCCCAGTCATCCCGCTTCAATCGCTTCACCTGCGCGTTCCATCTCCAAACCCTCCAACCGTTGGATCGAAAACGAACGATCGATCTTGATGGGCGTTCGAACGGTCGAACGTTTCAACGAGGAGGACCGTCGACTTCAATTGAATGGCGATCTTGATATCATCTTGGACGGTCGAGCGTTCAAATCGGTGTGGACCGTCCGATCTAAATCGAGCACCCGCTCGGTAGCTCCTCCGCGTTTTAACTTCAATCCATTTCGCGTTAGATCAAGATTTAATGGTCCGATCAAGATTAGATGTTGGACGGTCCGTGACGCTTCAACGAGGAGGACCGTCAATTTCAATTGAACGGCCCGATCTTGATATCATCTTGACGGTCCGAGCGTTCAAATCGGTGTGGACCGTCCGATCTAATCGAAACGACATTTCGGTAGCTCCTTCCGCGTGTTTTAACTTCAATCCATTTCGACCGTTGGATCAAGATTTAACGGTCCGATCAAGATTAGATGTTCGGACAGTCCGAACGTCACAATCAATGTGGACCGTCCGATCAAGATTGGACGGCCCTGATCAAAGTTTCCGTTCGGAGCGGTCCGAACGTCTCAACCATTGTAGACTGTCTGATTTAAATCTAACGGTCCAGACACCACCCGTTACTTTCCTATTTCTTTCCTTTCGCTGCCAAGTGGGGCCCGCTCAAGCCACGTCACCTTCGTCTCCACTTTCCTTCTTCGTTTCCATTCAAGCTTTTCGCGTCCGCCATTTTTGCCGATTTGGAGCTTTCCAAAAGCCATCAAAACGCGAATCAATTCCTTTGATTTCGCGCGCGTTAAGCACCCCGCGTCAATCCGCACCCGTCACGGCCCTCTCCCTTCCATCTCCGGCCCCAAATCCCGTTGATTTCGACATTAACGCCGCACGACCTTCGTGCTCTCCACGCCGCCTCGACCACGCCCGCGCCCTATATAAAGAAGCCCCAGGACCACCATAGCCTCCTCATCTCAGTTCCGCCACCCACATAACCCCTACCCCCTCGAGCTCACCGGAATTTGAAGATCTTCGTCATCGGCCAAGGTTGCTTCAAACTCCGATTGCACCGCTGTCAAGCCCATTCCGCCCCCTTCGTCCACACCTCCGGCTTCGCAACGTCACTGCGAAACTTGTGCGCGCACTCACTTGGCTCGGGGATCACCGGAGCATCTACTTCGCCGTCGACCGAACCTCACCACCGCCAAAGCTCGTCGCCGATGACCAAAACGCCGTGCCCCTTCGCCGCAAGGTATAGCATCGCGTTCAGCATCGTTCCCTCGTTCTTTTGAGCCCACCCTCGCTCCTCGCCGTGGCGCGTAGCGCCGGCGAGGCTTTCACCGGAGCTCCGCCGCTCATGGGCCTACTTAACTCGACGGTTATGGAATCACAAGAAATGTATTTTCTTGAGAGTTTTTTATAACCGTCAGAAATTTGGAATTTTCTTGAGGGAGTTACTATTCCCGTGACCAAAATAGTAAAACTTGACGGTTGTTGCGGGCCCGTCAGCAAAATTCTTGGCCGTCAGGTTTGTTCTATTTTCTAGTAGTGAATAGCACGAGATGTATGTCATCTGGAGTGTTACAAGAACTAGGAACATAGAAAAAAAACTTTAAAACAACCGTTTTGGATGCCACGAAGGGAGAACACGGGGACTTTAGTTCCTCAAAAATTGACATGGAATAGCCAACTCCATAGGAATTTCAATGCAATTCTTAGTAGTCCTTCATATCTTCCAAACAACATCATAGAAAAATTTTCTACAGGATTCAAATCCTCCGAAATTTCTATATTTTTCCTCGGTCCAAATGGGGCATAATCCAGAAGAGTCAGATTTCAATTCTATTACCGTCAGATATGAATGAATCGCATGCAGTTTCCCTAGAGCAATAGTGAATCACAGTTATTGCCAGTCTACATTACAGCTTACATATCGTGTGCAGTACAACCACAGCGCAATAGTTATTTGACACTGTTAATGCACTGACGGAGCTTGCGTGCTTTTGTACTGTGAACGAACGTGATGTGCTTCCACGTTCTCTGTTCCTTGCTGATCCAAAGCGTTTAATGTGGCCGTCGATGCCAGGACATCAACCAATTCTTCAGTTCAAGCTGCCCCAGCAGTGAATGAAATTCCATTCTCGATTTCACTTGGCCCATCTCAGGACGAGCTTATCAAATACTAGGGAAAATTTTGTTCGTGACACTGAAAATATGTGTAATATCAGTTTTGCTATTTTTTTTTCACTCATTTCATTTTTACTACTCTTCTGCACATTTTGTTCTTGCCAGTAGGTACAATTTTCGTCAAGTCAATGTGTTTGATCGTTAAAAATACACAAAAATATCATAAAAATACCAGAAAATCATAGAAAAATCCTAACAAATTAAGAAGACTACCAAAAAATATAGAAAATTTTAAGGATAACTTTTGATCAGTTTTTTAAATACACTAGGATAGTTTCTAAAAAATACAATATGGAAATGTTTCAATTTTCCTTAACTTTTATGGAACATTGATAAAGATTTTCCCGATGTAAATTTTTTGTACAAAAGTGGTCCCTGAAGTTTCTATATTTTCTGGTATTTTCCTTTCTTTGTTTTTCAATTTTTGTATTTTTAAAAATATTTTTGCATATTTTTAACAATCAAACACGTTGACTCGTTGGAAAATTGGACGAAATGGCAAAAATAAAATACGCACTACCGGAAGAGTGGCAAAAACGAGATGAGCAAAAAAAGAGTGATAAAACCGACATTGCACATTTTTTCAGTATCATGAACAAAATTTTCCCTAAATACTACCATGCCAACAAGACAATCTTATTGATCAAATGGACACCACTTGAGATGAAGATAAATATATCCGGTACGATGGCATTCATTCCTCTGCTAATGGGCTCAGCGATCTCGTTTGAAACACAAGTATTTCGCCCGAATGTCATTAGAAGCAGTTCAATTATCAGAATAATCTGAAAAAAACCTGTGCCCAAACGGAACCACAAAGGTTTTTATGGGACCAAGGGGCTATATGGTTGATGACAAAAATGACCCAAGCCAAAATTTTAGTGCAACCAAAACCTAGGCATAACCAAATATTATTAAAAAGAATACTGTTTGGACTGTGGTCAAGCCTAATTTTGGCGTTACCAAAAATTTAGTGAACGATTTTCTTACCATCGGATTATCCATGTGTGACACTGGATTTTATTGGTTTTACCAAATTTTGATAGTAAACCAAACAATAGACATTTTTTTTGCATTACCAATAATTAGTTTGGTTTGTAAGGATAACTAACCAAACAACCCCTGATACCCAGAGCTTTCATGTTATCATGTACATCCGAACTAAAGGTTTTCTCTTGGCTATTGCTCAGAGGCAGAGTTAATAGGAAGAATTTACTGAGAAGAATGCTGAGAGGCAGAGTGAATAGGACTATTCATGTGAATCGTGTCAAGAACAAATGGAAGAAACCCTGTACCATCTCATCTTCCATAGCAATTTCAGTCAGCCCCTGTTGGTGGGAACACATGGAGTTCAATTGAATCTGCCCTGGAGACCCTTGATCGTTTCAAAAATTGTCTCAGCAGAAGTTTTTCACGGAATCCTCGCCGGAATATCTGGTTGGTTCGCAACAAGATCTTTTTTTATTCGCAACAAGATCTATTTTTACACTATGCTGCCTTCGCTATTTCTCCAGAATAATACTTTTGAAGATGAATTTGCTTTGATTATTCATAGATTAAAAAAAACTACTACATCTGTTTTGCTATATTTGTCTACAGCACATCATGCTTTTAGATTAAAGAAGTACTAAATATAAGTACTCTATCCGTTCGTAAATATATGACGTTATAGAAAGTGTGCGATCAAACTTATCTAACTTTAACTAATAATATATGAAAAAAAACATTTAGATTGGTCATGAGTGAATATTACCATTAGATTTAAATTGATAAATATTTTCATAATATAATAATTTGTAATTTTTACTAACATAATCATATAAAAATAACGGTCAAAGTTAGGTATTGGAGACCGTGCCGATATCCAAAATATCATACAGTTTTGAACAGAGGTAATAAATAGTTAATGAGAAATTACCATACATACCTCTATTAAATGACATAACATAATCATTTAACCTTTTCCAAAGTATTTAAGTAGGGGTAGAGCGTGAAAAAAAATACAATAACTATAATTCAGATTTTCTCAGTAGAGCAATATATTGAAACTGATAATCCCAAGGTCACAGACAAATATAGCAAAATAGAGATAGTATATACCAGATATTCGAATTGGCTAGGCAATTTCAAATAATGTTTGAGCTTGAAGGCCTTGAACATTATTTTCTTCTTCTTGCATAAGCTTTTTTCTTATTTATTATATTTAATACATATCGGTCACGATCATTTCCTACATTTTCGCTCAATAAGCGATTGCTAAATGTATGAGCGGTTATTTGATTTTCTGAATAGTCACTCGAGGTATGAGATGGGCCTCGGTCGGTGGGAACCTACCGAGGGCTTGAAAGAATAGTGAGAGGATCTTCTCTGTACATATGTGAAATTTCTTGTTTAATAGTGGCGGGCCGAGACCTATGACCGGCCGAGGCAAACACCCCAGGCCTAGCTCACTAACTAGCCCGGTGGCGCCCCAAGCCCAGCGCCTCCTCTGTCTCCCTCAAGATAGCAAAGCCCTAAAGACGCCACCAAGCACGCTTTGCTTGTGCCACTGCCAGCCGCTAGCGCTCTCTCATTGGCGCTTAGCCTCCTCTCCTCGCGCCCGCCCCGCCCCTCTCCTCAGTCCTCGCTCCTCGCTTTGGTCACCCGACTAACTTGGGGCCGGCCGCCCTGCCTCCTTTCGAGGCTCCACGCAGCACCGTCCATTGCCAACCTGACCCTACGCTGCTCGCCGCCCCAGCGCCTTCTCTCCCCTTGCCCGCCCCCCTCTCTCGCCCGCCGCGCCCTCCTCTCCTCCCGTCGGCCTGCCCAGCCTCCTCTCCTCGCCCCGCCGCCCAGAGCCTCCTCTCGGCCCTCATTGCTGTGTGCCTGATCGCGCCCTCCTCGGTGCTTTAGCAGCGACCCTTGGCCGTCTTGGCATCGCCTCCGTCTCTGTGCCCTCCCAAGATTTAGCTTATTCTCAAGATTTTGGTCATAGACTAATAGGTTAGTGCTTGACATTCAAACTGTTAGGAGAACAAAAATCCGATGATGGAGACTTGCTTGGCTCTCATTTCTTGAAAACTTGACCTTTTTCTGAGGCTTTGATGTCAATGACTTGAAAAATTGAAGTATGTGACAAGTGGAGATGCGATTGACGGTGTAGAAGATGTTCAAATTGCATTGCATGCTATCCATCAACAGGTAGCTCCAAGTTTTGAACTGAATGTGTGTTCAGATTTATAAGTCTTCAGATTTATCCATCAATAGGTAGCTCCATCAAAATCATTTTATAAGTCTTTAGATTTGTGAATGAGTGTTCTCATATGTCATGTGATAGCTTATCCAACCACATCCTTCAGATAGGATCCTTGCTATATGATATGCCTGCTGCATTGTTGGTCATTAGCTTATTAGCTATAGCAATTAACAAACATATTTGGTCCTTTGGAAGTCAAAGCTTAATGGGGGAATCTACACCATATTCACATGCTCTATAGCCATATATGATAGGCAAAATAATACAAGAAAATTGTCTATATGGTAGGATTCTATTTGAAATACTATTACTATATGTCATTTGATCCATATGAATTGATTTGATTCTATTTGATGTACTAGAAATACATGATAAAGAGGACCAAGACATTGACATCTTTAGGTGTTGTAAGGTTTCTTTTAGTGGTATGTTACATTCTTTCTTTCTTTTTGCTATGTTTTATCTATTTTGTCGTATCGTTAAACATGGAATTCAAATTTCATTTTGATTGTGCATTTGTGTTGTACTTTTGTTATGCCTCAGTGTGGATAGTATTTGGCGTTAGTTATAGGCTTATAGCCACATAGTTTTTGACCCGAGGCTTTATAAAATCCTAGCTCCGCCACTGGTCACTCCAGATCTTACTGGTGAGTGTGACTCAAACTTGTCATTTTTAGTAAATATTTGTAACCATTTCGTGAGCATCGTATAGGCAAAAACACTTATGGCTCCTAGAGTACCCTTCAGCAAAATTTATGGATCTGTGGTCAATACTCAATGGAACCTCATGATTTGTCAGATTGGTACCGGTTTACATTATTAACAATATTTCTTCGCCAGTACAGGCAAATTGGGGGGTTAGTACTAAGGATGCACAATAATTGTCCTCGCAAAAGAAAAGAATGTACAATAATGGGCAAAGAATAAAAGACAGCAATGGTTGCTTTTCTTTCTGCTTCACCAGAAATGTAGTGTTACCGTTTTGTATACACCAGGTTGTTTCAAAATTAATTACTAAAAGAGAAGACAACGAGACATTTTACCGTAAAGATTATGAGCTTCGCTGCTTGAAGCCTAAAATAGACTTACACTACTAGGATATAGTCTTGGAGCTTCTAAATTAAAAGATATTCCTTATGTTCCCAAATGGGCATTGCGATAATTACTTTGTCAGTAATATACTAGTAAAAATTTACAGATTTAATATTTATGAAATTTTTTGATGATTATTTTTATATATCCAATCTGACTACTTCTGTATGCTACTGGCAAACATTTAAATTTAAGTTTGATTGCATATCTTTTAAGTTAACATTTCTTTACTAATGGAGGGTACTGTATATACGTAGGCCCCATTTGGAACGAGAACATTTCATACAATTCCCACGGGAATTATACTATTCGCAAAATTCCTGTAGTAAAATTCTTGCGTTCAATGATCAATCCATATATCAAAGCACAAATCCGTAACATTGATGTTAGAAAGTTGCTTTAAATTTCCTTTTTTTTTCTGAAGCGTTGCCTTAGGTACTCCTATTTTGAAACTCAAAAGGATTATAAGAGTTTAAGATACCATATGATCAACCGGGTACACATCAATGTAGAGAAAATGCAGGATGGATTAATTTCGAGTGATTGTGAAGCTGGCATCACAGCATCAATTATCAACGAGGACACAACGGTTCAATCAATCATACATGTACTGATGGACATCAATTCAATTCAGGGGAAGAACGTAGGTGTATGAACTCATAAAACAGCGTCCAAAAACTTAATTCATTCTTAATTGTTGCTTCTCCCAGCACCAATCATGCCAATCCAGTCACTTACCTAACTCGGAGTGAATTTTTATGAGTTTTTGACTAAAATGGTATATTTTAAAATGAAATAGCAAAACTATTCTCCACAAACGAAACGACACCCCTCGCATGCCGCACTTTCAAGTCGTGGCACGTGGCTTGTCGCGGTCCCAATCAGTGGCACATGACTTTCCGCGGTGTCAGTCAGCAGCACATGACTTTCCGCGATCGCAGTCAGCGACATGTGACTTTTTATAGTAAAATTGTGCGGTAGAGATGTTATTTCGTTCACGGAGCTAGTTTTGTTATTTTGTTTAAAAAAAGATGCTAAATGAGCATCTAAGTTTCAAGCCAAATTTTGTGAACAAATCATCTCAAAAACCGTGTCAAGCACACGAAAATTTCCTAGAAGTACATATTTGACTCTCTGCGGTCATCGTGGTTTTAAGTTCACTAATTTTTTACACTTAGATTATTGGTCTCTCTGAGTTTCAAACCCAGGTGGACTCTCTAACCCCAACAATAAAACCTGACCGCTAGTTACTCATTTTACTTTCTGTAGAAATCGATGATTATGCATACAGTGTACGTCTAAAAAACTCCCATTCATCTTCTCTCTTCTGGCAATTTTTTTTATTAATTAGCCTTTTTAATTTTATTTTAAAGTTAACCCTTACAAACTTTATTTCCAATTCTAACCTCTTTGGTCACGCCACCATCCGTGGCGTAATAAAATAACACTGTCACGCCAACCCTATTTGGGCAAGCTCTTGTCACGTTACTCACCCATAGCGTAACAGTGTTGTTTGATCACGCCACCACCTAGTGTGACAAAAAGTGCTATTTTAATGGACTTATCCTATGACGTGACAATGTTATTTTGTCACGCCTCGGGTGATACGTGATCAAAAAGGTCAAAATTGAAAATAAAGTTCGCGGAATGTTAACTTTAAAATAAAATTTTAAAAATAATTAATTAATAAAAAAGTTCTCTCCTCTCAGGGACCAATGGTCTACTTGCAACTAGCAAATTTTACAAAACTCGTATATAAAACAGAACAATTGTCCAAGGTACACCTAGCCACCAAGGAGATCAACTCAAATTCAAGCCACGTCAAATTCGAATCAGACACTACACGTTTAGGACATGAACCAAGGAGAAGGGCAAAGCTGTAAACTCAGGACGCACCAAGAACCAGGCCGGCCGGAATGGTCCTGCGCGCGGTTCACTGTAAAAAAGATCCAGCTGGACCGAGCAGATACCAGACCAGACAGAGAGTCACGCGGAGGGCAGAAGGGTAAAACCCCAAGGAGTGATAAGATCAAAGAGTGGTAGTGGCATCCACCTGTGCGATAAATATACACCACGTCTCCTCCCCTTCTCCGAGCTCCCAGCCACAAACCCCCACTCCTTTCCCGCCTTTAGGCACCCACCAAAACCCTCGTAAAACCCCCAAATCATCACCGAGATCGCGTGCTTTCTCGCTCCGATCCGTCCGGAGTGGCCGTGAAAGGGAGCCCCAAAGCCAATTTCACAAGTTAATCTCTGGTTTTGGGGTCTTGGGTTGGGGATTTCGGGTGCCTTTGCTTGTTTGACCCGGTTCTTGGGAGTGTGAGCTAGTAGTAGCTCACTGGGAGCGTCAGATCTGTGGCGCTAAACCCCCCTAATCTCGCAATTTTCTAAGTCTTTCTCGTCGATTCGTGCGAATCTCCCGCAAAACGTAGGGATTTTTCTCGGTTTTGTTGGTTTGAGTTTTCCCCCGATTAAAGCGAGACTTTTGGGGGTTGGTATATTTGGGGGTTCTTGGTGGTGTTTCTTGGATGAGATTTGTGGTGACGTCGCAGTAGCACCGGTGGATCTGCGGCCTCCGGCGATGTCTCCCGCCGACTCCCTCGCCGCCGGCCGGAGCCGCCGCGTGTGCCCGCCCTTGCCCCGCCCCAAGCGCGTCCGCGTCTTCTTCGTGGACGCCGACGCTACCGACTCCGACTCCTCCGGGGGCGAGGATGATGAGCGCGCCAAGCGCCGCGTGCGGGAGGTCATCAACATCGACGTGAGGGCCGCCTCGACGTCGCCGGACCCTCCGAAGCGGCTGGCGTCGGCGCCGCTGCTGGCGCGGCGTCGCGCGGCGAAGGCGGACGCCGGCTTCCGAAGCCGGCGGTTCCGCGGCGTGCGGCGGCGGCCGTGGGGCAGGTACTCGGCGGAGATCCGCGACCCGAGCCTGCGCAAGCGGCTGTGGTTGGGCACCTTCGACACCGCCGAGGAGGCCGCCGCCGTGTACGACGATGCCGCGCTCCGTCTCAAGGGAACCCAGGCCGTCACCAACTTCCCCTCCGCCTCCGCCAAGGGCCATCCAGCGTCGCAGATGAAGCTTCGTCCCCGACGGGAAACCGCCCTGGGCACCACCACCACCACCACCACCGCGACCTCTCCTTCCTCAGCCCCGGCGCCGTCACCGCCGCAGCCGCAGCCCGACGACGACGTGGCCGCGTTCTACCCGTTCGCGTCGCCGACGTCCGTCCTCCGGTACGCCGCCGACGAGGCGCCCCCGCCGGCGTTCGACCTCCTGTACGGCGGCCTGGGCGAGCTCGGGGGCCTGGACGCAACGCTGGCGTCAAAGGCGGCGGAGTTCGACTGGCTGCCGTGGTGGGAGGGCGAGGACTTCGTGACGGCGGGGCTCACGGCGAGCGCTGTCAGCGTCAAATGACGCCCCTGCCCCTCCCTTCCCCTATCGTGGCGGCCTGGGAGGTGCACGAGAGCCAGTGCAGCAGCAGTATTCAATACTATTATATTTATTTATTAATTACCAGCAGCAGCAGTAGTAAACCAGTGTAAGAGCGAGGTGGTAGTAATTGGTTGTTGCTTTGTGCGTGAGCTGCCTTAACTCACACGTCTCCCGCGTGGAAACGGAACAGCGCTAATGTAATCGCGTTGCTTTGCGCTTTGGCTGATGATTTTTTTTTTGGAGTAAATTGTGACTGTCGTGGTGGTGATTAGTGGCTGGAGGGCGGGTGATTAGTGGCCGGTGATGCGGGTGCTTCGCTGTTAATTGCTGTGCTCGTCTGCCCCTTTTGGAACAGCGACGTCGAAGAGCTGTGCGAAGAATCGTTCCTGTGTATGGTGGTATTTAAGTGAAGAATTTTGGTCTCGACCACGTAATTTGTCTCGTTTCTTCCTTGAATCCCGTCTCGTCTGTATTTCGAATCGATGGAGTTTGGTCTCGACCGTCACGGTATCGAAGGCAAACGAATACCGCTCGATTTTGAAACGCGGCGATTTCGAATCATCCGTGTATAATGTTTCTCGCAAGATGCGATAAGAAATCGCTCCCAATCATGAGAAACTTAGTGGAATAAGCGAACATAGTCACGGTAATAGCACATCTCAGAGCTCACATCAGCATCGGCATCGGCCGGTAACAACAGGAAAATAGCTGTAGACGACAAACACTCGCTCCGCTCGCATCCAACGACTTTTCAAACAGGATATTTGCTGCCTAGTGCGTCGGCGCACCACGCGGCGGGATCCGAGCCGTCGGACAGTACGGCTCGGCAAGTGGGGCGGGGCCCGCGAGGGGTGGATATGGCGGGAACTTGCCGCATGGCCTAAAGCTTTCGCGCCAATTCCAGTCCACGTGGCGAAATGATCGAAATGCTCCTGTCTAATCGACGAGGAAAGGCGCTCTGTCCGTAGTGTCGCGGTCAGCTGGATGGAGACAAAGAATTTTTTTTTCTACGAGATCTGATTTCTCGGGTGGGCTCCACCGGCCAGGACTCTTCGGGAGACGCGTTGCCTTTTTTCTAACTATAATTGTCTATGCATTTGTTCTTACCTAACAGTTTCTACGGATATCTCCAAAAATATTTTGTTCTTTTTTTAAAAAGAGGATACAAAAAAATATTTTGTTCTTTTTCCTAACATTTTCCTTAATCACCGTCACTCTCACCTATACGATGATTATCGGATGGTGAGAAGAGCTATTGTACGTGCAATTGAATAAATTACATACTATATACTATAGTCACCGTCCTTTCGTTTTAAAAATAATTTACCTATAAATTCCAAGTTTCCAACATGAAATTTTACAGATAAAAAACAAAAATCTACATACTAACAGCTTTTTGTTAATTTGTAGTACAGCTAGATGGTTTTAGCTCTTGGTAACATCTCATGTATATTGGGAACTACCTCTCGATGAGATGGTGGAGTTGTGTATGTACGACTCCACCATTAAGATTTAAATTTTGGTGTCTAATTTTATGCACACATGAGTGCGTCTCAATAGGAACTTTGTAAGCTCGCAGATTTATCTCCGGCCTTTGTCATTTAAGACGTGTGCTATGGGGGAGCACTCGTACGTGTGTGGTGGTGTGTGCGCGTGTGCGTCTTCATTGTCATCACAAAAAGATATATCATGTATATTTAGTTTTGTACTTCTGGCGATGATTTAGTACGTTTAATTGGAATTATATAATAAATACGGAGCTAAAAAACAACTTTGTCTTCGCCCAAAACCGCTCTCTCCAAAGCACCTCCTCTTTCCTCTCTTCCTCACGCCCTCCCCCTCCCTTGTCTCCTTCTTGGTGTGCTCGTCGTCGTCAAGTGGGAGGGGATCCCGCCCCTTTTCTTCTTTGTACATTGTCCTAGTAGTTGTCCTCATCCTCCCACCCAGCAGTTCCTCTCCAGTTCGATGGCTTTCTTAGCCTTGTCTTGGAGTTGTTCTCGTCGATTACTCACATTGGAGTAGTTTGGCCACCACGAGTAGCTGGCTATTTGGATCTATGCCTCCTCCAGATCTATCTGATCTGGATCTTAGGTCTCTCGGCTTCAACACCGGTTACTCATTTTCTCTAGCTCGGTGTCCTCCTTTGCCTCCCCTTTGTCGGTGTTGCTCCATGGCGTCGTGTATTAATGCTCTAGCCACATGATTAGGAACCTTTTTTAGGGAATTATTAGAGCATCTTTAGTGTATTGAAACGATGTCGATTCAAAGTCATGCCACGTAAGCATTCTAGGAACTGAGCTTGTTTTTTCTTCAATGTATTGAACCGATTCTTACTAAAAACTGGGACCCACGTCACATTAAAAAACTACAAAATAATAATATCCTCTCTCAACCGCACTCTCCTATGTAGTTGTTTAATGCTTTGAATCGACTCCTAAGACCATCTCCAATGTTGTGTTTTAGCCGGTTCAAATGAGGCGAGAAAAGACATTGAATCGATTCAATATATTGGAGGGGTCGATTCCAACAAAAAAAAAATACATGGAACCGAACTCTACTTATGAGTCGATTCAATGCATTAAACAACTCATATGAGCATTAAACAACTGCATAGGAGAGAATGCGGTTGAGAGAGGATATTATTATTTTGTAGTTTTTTAATGTGACGTGGGTCCCAGTTATTAGTAAGAATTGGTTCAATACATTGAAGAAGAAAACAAGCTCAGTTCCTAGAATACTTACATGATATGACTTTGAATCGACATCGGTTCAATACACTAAAGTTGCTATAAGTAGAGTCTGGTTCCATGTATTTTTTTTTGTTGGAATCGACCCCTCCAATGAATTGAATCGATTCAATGCCTTCTCTCTCCTTATTTGAACTGGCTAAAACACAACATTGGAGATGATCTTAGGAGTCGATTCTAAGCATTAAACAACTATATAGGAGAGAGTGCGGTTGAGAGAGGATATTATTATTTTGTGGTTTTTTAATGTAACGTGAGGCACAGTTATTAGTAGAAATCGATTCAATACATTAGAGAAAAACAAGCTCAGTTCCTAGAATGCTTACGTGGCATGACTTTGAATCAACATCGGTTCAATACACTAAAGATTGTCTTAGGAACCCTTGGATCATAGACTCACAGTGGCTGTTTGGTTGGTGACCCGAGTAGCGTGTTAGAAAAAAAGTGTGGCTGAGGCAAGATATTCTGATGCTTTTTGCTTGACTAGTTATCTCTGAAACTATGCTGTTTGGAGAAAACTTAAAATGGGATTAGACCTTGATTATAATTACCTTTCGAGCTCTAGTTTGACCACTACGGCAACTTTTACAACTCACTAGAAGAGCCCTACGCCGATCGCTGTTTTGGTGGGCTGACGTGGACCTACGTGGGCCATCTGAGGGACGAGCGCTCACACCAAGTGAAGCAGCTAGAATCGGCCGGTCGCGACGCGTGTGTGGAAAACGATCCGACATTGTGCTCTTTTGGGCAACGTGGACACGCGAGCGCCACGGCTTCGGACGACGCGTAGCGGCCTGGATTGGGCGGCGCAGAGGCGATGCAGACGCGATCTGACGGACATCGTTTTGTTGCCGATGTAGCATGGCCAGGTGAGCTCCAATCCTAGTAGCTTTAAAATATAGTAATTTGATAATATTTTTTAGAATGGATTTGATAATTATGTTGACAACTATACACCTATACACGAAAAAGGGGATCTAAGTAATAACCTTTTCCTTAGCTATACTGTTCTTCTTCCTCCCCTCCCCTCCATCCTTTCTCTCTCTTCTGATTCTTCCCAACTCCCTCTCTCTTCTGGTCTCTTCTGATCTGCTCTAGCCAATTCTTCTCTTGCCATCCCCTTGTCTCACACCCATCCATCTCTTCTATACATTTCTCCTTCACACATTAGATAGAGGGAGAGAGGAAAAAGGAAAGGGAAAAGTCCATTTGACACCCCCCAAACTCTTCCGAAAGGTTGGAAATCAACCCTGAACTGCTAAACCAGATACCTGACACCCATGAAGTTTCCATACTAGACAAAATAACCCTTGAGGCCGATTAAAGGTTGTTTTGCTCCAAGTTGGCGCTGACATGGCAGATGTGTTGACACGTGAGTTGGTTTTCTGTTCAGGGTTTTGACACATAAGCAATATTAGTCAGCAAATAAATTAAAACAACATCGGGACCCACCCATTAGCCCCTCTTCTATTCCTCTTCTTCCTCTTCTCCTCTTTCTCCATCTCCCGGCTCCCACAGATCTCTAGCGTAGTTGGCCTTGGTAGGGACGAGGCGTGGGTCCTCACACCAAGTCCAAGCCCTGCATGGTCATAGGCTCCTATCAGGTGTGCCTCTTCGCCGCCTTGTGGCATCTCCAAGGCTAGCCTCATGCCGTCATGCCGACGAGGAGGCGTACTCGGTCAGCATCATGGTCAGCGCCGTTGGGTCCCCAACCCCCATGGCACCTCCACCCCCAATCCTCCTTCTCGTCGCCTATAGCATCTCACCCTTCTTCGATGCCACATTCTGTTCCCCTTTGTCATGAGCAGTGCCTCCCCCTTCTCTGACCCCACATCCTCGTCCCTCTAGTTGTCAACGCCGCTTCCCCTCCTTCCACGATGTGGGCCTTTGGAGGAGAAGGGAGGAAGGGAGATAGAGAGCACGAACAAGATGGAGGAAGAAGAATGAGCTGGCTGGCACGTGAGTCCCACTTTTTAATTTTTATTTGCTTATTCAGAAAATGTATGCCACATCAGTAAATTATTGCCTACTAGGATGCCATGTCGATAAAAACCAGTCAACATGTCAAAACCACCACCACATCAACTTAAAACCGGAGTGGAATGGACTCAATGGGGTAAATTGAACGGTATTGATAGCCGAGGGGAGGGGGGTGTCGAGTGTCTGGTTTAGCAGTTTAGGATTGATTTCTAAATACCAAAATTAAACTCCTCGACTCTTTTTGGCATCAAGTTGAACTCCCAAATCTGTGGGTCCAGCACGCGATCTGCTTGAGGGTGTCACAATGGCCATGGCACACCAGCTTCGCGCTGGCTCCGTGCGAAGTCTGGAGATCCCGCCAAAGTTACTGTGTGTTACTACGATGGTGACACCGACTGTGACAATGAGAGGATTACGCACGCGTACAGGAGGATTAGCTATATTAGCTTCCTCCCGTCCGTAATGCCAAAAATGCTACTACGGAGCTACCGGCGGCCGACACCTAGCCAAGTCCAGCCCCCAGGGGGCGGACTCACCTCCACCGTGTCCCGGGGGGTCAGACTACCCCCCGTGCGCCACGTGTGAAATCCGTGCCCCTAGGGGCCAGAGCTACCTAGTCCGTGCCCCAGGGGCACAGTGCTACCGAGTGAAGTGCCCCTAGGGCACGGTATTGACGTGTCGTGGCCCTAGGGTCTGGACTCCCCCCATCTGTGGGGTGTTTTATGATTTCATGTGAACCTTAGGTGTTTTATGATTTCATGTGAATCTCGGGCGTTGTAGTCATCTCCGGAGCCGATGTACTTCGACAATACGCACATAATGTATACAAATATGTTATGCAAAATATTTATACAAATATAGTACAACATGAGTGCACAACATCTTAGGTACATACACACACAATGTATACAATGTAATTACACACGGACTACAATATGACTCACTCGTCTGAGCCACTCTCTGCTCTTTGCGTCCGCGTGCGCATCCTGGTCTTGCATTGAGCATGTTTTATGTCATATGTGAACCAGTCCAGAGAGCGTGTATCGATTTAGAAGGCATATGGATACCGTTGAGTGGGTGAAGGTGCTTCAGCAAGCTGACTCTGGCCTAGTTGAGTCTGTCCAACACTCCAACATCAATGTCGTCCAACTAAGTCATGCCAAACTGGCTACCACATGCTATCATATCTGTAATGAATGAATCAAGAAATCTGCCCCCATAGGCACAACCCCTAGGTACGATGTATGAATGGCCCTCGGTGCGAAGGAGCTCTGGCCTCGACCGTACGATGTACCAGCGACCCCGGGTAAGGCAGAGCTCTAGCCTTGGTATGGTACTCCGTATTGGTCAAGTTTATGCTGAGCGTAGACCAGGGGTGGCCAAATCCTGACGTCGTGTACTCCTCCCTGGCAATATTTGGGATGGCTGCCTCCTCATCGGTTGATTTATCGTCACCCCCACGCTCAACTGAAGACAACTAGATAGAATAATGTTAGGCAAAATCAATAATTAGGACTTAAGCTAAACATCACGTACCTCCCTGATGTGCAGTGCGGATGACCAACGGGGAGTGCTTGGATGAATGCCAGTCTGAGTAGGACATGTGGACGTTGATCGCAGAAGTGATGTATCCCCGACGGATGTGTGGTTGGAAGACAGCGTGATGTTAGCACAACCTAAGGCATAGTAAATAATCAGGACATAAATTGAACATAACTTCCCTCCCAGGGGAGCGATAAGATGCCCGCCAGTCTCACTAGGATGTGCCCACCTAGCAGGTGAGCACGGTCGGCCCACTTGGTTCGTAGCCTGAAGGACGTCGTCTCTCGACCAACCGTAATTCAGTTTTTGATTATTTGCTTGGACTCCGCGAAGAAGGACTTGAGTGTACTGAGAAGCCCTAGTACTGTGTGATCTACGCTGCGGATGGTGGAATCCGATGCGCGTGAGATCCGCTGGACCCGGTCGAACTGAAGTGACAGGCAACAACTATTCAGTACAAAACAGTAAAAATATCATGAATAAAGCGAGCGTAGGTTATCAGTGTTTTTACAGTGTCACCATGCCACGAAGCGCTGTGTCAATCGAATGAGTGATGAAGCCTCTCCTCGTGTGTGACCTGCTCCGGACGCTCTGGCGGAGGATGGGTGAGTCTGTTGCGCGACCGTGGTACATACTACTCAATGTACTCACAGTAAGTCCGAACGTCATACGACCGCTGCTCGTGTAGAACATCAATGTGCGCCAACTCCATCCAAGCCGTCATCCATTGATGCTGGATTGTTCGTCAGTCCTCAGAATGTCGGCCCATCCTCGATCGATTGCCAGCATTCGAGAAAGATTTATGTGAGAAGAGCAGATATAGGTATGAACTGTAAACATTACTCGGATGGAGTTGAACTCACAAGTGGACAGCTCGCTCGAGAATCCTCCCATCAGGAGGGGGTACAACCTAGTATAGATCGAACTGTCGCATTATGCGTTGCGACGCGTAAGGCTCCACCATATGGGAAAACACAAGGTGACAGGTCGTCGTCCATAATACGGCGTCCTACGTGCATTGCATGGACAGTCCGGTGAAACCGCTGGGCACATGGTGCTCAGACCGATGGCTTGCGATCAAACTGCCTGGGATGGCCGGCCAGACTGGCTAAGACTGAAACTTGCAACAGATTCAGTACTGGATTTGACAAAAGCGGGAAATATTGTATTTTGCTCCAAACTTCTACACAATCAATCAAGCAAACATATTTGGAGCATTTTCAACTTATATAGCCCTTGAAAATCCAAATCTTAAATAGTTTTTATGAATTAAAGTTTTTTTCGCAAATGAAATCTTGTTTTCATGAAACTTCTTCAAAAGATCCAAATGAGCATATGATCAAAATTTAGAGCATCCAATTTTATGTATGAGTCATTAATACCATTATGGACCTATTCATATGAATAATTTTGACTCATATGGTAAAACTCACTTAAGTGCTAGAAAGTGACCACTTAGGTCAAAATAGGATTTTGGACGAGTTTTGAAATCAAATAACTTTTGCTAGGTTGGCCTTTTGAAAATCTTGTGAATACCAAAAAGGTTTAGAATAGCTAACTCTAGATTTTTCCTTTTGGGATGGTTTTCAAATTCCTTTTAGAATGGATTTTATACAAAAATCTAGTTTATGTCAAAAACAAGATACTATGATCTAGAATTTTGGCTAGAAACTCATTTTCGCTTAAAATAGATTTTTCTTTGGCCAAAACCTTTGGGAAACCTTTGAAAAGCATTTATATATATTTTACAACTAGTTTTTTTTTTCAAAAGATTACTAATTGTTATGAAATCTTTGACTTTTGGCTAAAAGGTTCGATTTTGAAAAACATTAGTAGCACTTAATCAATTTGGGCACACCTAGCGATGTGATATACATGATTATAATTTAACACTCCCCCTTAATGTGCCACTTACTATCTTGCTCAAGATTGTATTAATGAATATTATGAATAAGAGCAAGAACACCCTTTCTAAAAGATTTTCATGGAATACAACCTACACAAGGTAAAAGAGCTAGACATTTCAATGTAAATACTTGTTACCGAGATAGCATTGGTTCTTGATTATGAAATGATCATCCTCATGCTTGGCTCCAATTTGATATATGATATAATCCACCTTTATATGAATAAGTCAAGCGTCTAATGCCTCTCCAAGTACCTATTAAGCAGTTAAGCACATTTTGGTACCCAAACTTGGTTGGGTCCTTGAATGTTAGTCACAAAAGATTTAGGCACCCATATGGCCTTAGCAATAATCTTTGGTGAACTAACAATTCTAGCAAACACATTGACATTCTTATCCTTCCTAAGCAAATAATGACCATTATATATAATAGGCTTAGGAGAGATACATTTGGGACAATCCTTACTAAAATGTCCCTTCTCCCAGCAATTATAGCAAGTTGGGTTTTTACTTCCCCTTTTTGTCTTCTTTACTTGCTCCTTGCCAGTTTGCTTCTTCTTTGAATGTCTTGACTTAACATCCATTTGATTTGGGCTCACCGAGGCATTGTGGCCCTTCTCATTGCATCCAAAGCACTTGACATATTTCTTCGCGTGTCTTGCATTCTACCTTGTCTTGCTATTCTCCTTCTTCTTGGGAACAAAGCCAATTCCTCTCTTGTCATTCAATATTTGTTGCTTCCTTAATATTTTGTCAAGAGAGGCATTTCCTTTGTAGCTTTTTTGTAAGTCAATTGTTAATTTCTTGACTTGGGCCTTAAGCTCTTTAGCCATAAAGCAATGAGGTGATGTAGATGGAGTTGAGATCTCATTGTTGTTGGAGCTAGAGATTGAGCATTCTTCTTCTAACATCCATTCTTCTAGGCAATCATCAGTGGTTGAGGTGGACCATGCATAATTATCTTGAAGATTGGTCCACATCCCATGAACGTTCTTGAGATTGTATATGGCATCAAATATCTATATACTCAAAGTACTAAATAAAGCGTTAGTTGCTTGAGCGTCGAGATGTGAGCATTTCTCTTCCTTAATAGATGAAGCAAGAGAATCCTTTGAAGGAGAAAAGCCCACATCTACGATCCACCAAATTTTAGGACTCATGGCCTTAAAATAATACGACATGCGGATTTTCCAAATATCATAATTCGTTCCATCGAATAGAGGTGTATCACCAAGGTGCACTATATTACTAGTCGCCATCCTTTACTCTCTATGTAGTGAAGCCTAATAAAATAAGAGACCAAGATCTGATACCACTTGTAAGATCGAGGAGGTCAACTAGAGGGGGTGAATAGGCAGTTTTAAAAACTTCTTTGGCTAAAACTGGTTTTTAGTGCGGAAGCTAATAACAATTTGGTTTTGTACAATTAAAACCTAAATCAACTAGTATTGACTAAGTGCACCAACAATATAAGTCTATTGATAATGATAGCAACCATACAAAGATATGTAAGCAATCTAATTCTAGGAATGTAAATTGCACAAAGAAAAACACAAGAGAACAAATCACAACGACACAATGATGTTTTACCGTGGTGTTCGGAGACTTACCGGTCTCCCCTATTCCACGTTGAGGTAAGCCCAAACTAATTAGACCGGCTCCACGAATTAAGCCAAACACCTCCGAGGTAAGTCCAACCAATTAGACCAGCTCCAACACGAGCCAACACCTCGATCCACTCGGGGTTGCTCTTCCTCCACTCCGGAGATGGCGAGCACCGAACCACTCGCAACCGCTCGGGCCTTCTCACAATCTTCTTTGAGAAGATCACCGACGTAAGTTCTTCAAGCCATCTAGATGTCGGCAAACACCAAGAGTAACAAGTCGAAGATGCTCACTTGAACGAATCAAGTGTCTAAGCTCAATGGATAAACAATCTACTACCTAATGCAACACATGCACTTAGAGTTTGCTCTCTAAGCACACTAAGTGCAATACATGTACATAAGAGATGAGAGGGATTGCTCTTTGCTCAAAGGAATGAATAGCACCAGCAACAACAACTTCCACAACCGGCCAAGGTGGGTATTTACAGCCCACACACAAAAACTAGCCGTTGGAGAGAAAGTTATAGAAAAACAGGGATAAAACCAGTCTGACTGCCAACTAATCGCCGGTTACACCGCTAGAGCTCCAACGGCTATAAAACTAGCCGTTGGACACCCATCCGGTATGACCACCAACCAATGACCGGTCAGACCGCTAGAGGGGCGGTCATACTGCTCCACAAAGGAGTAAGCTAGATCCAGAGAAGCACCTCCCTGGAAAAAACATATCGCCAATAAAAGATCGGTACTACCGTACTCCGATAGTACCGACGATCATACCATTTTGGGAACAAGAGAAACCCCCCAAAAACACCTTAAAAACATTTGGGCCATACGATCGGACCATACATTCGGATGGTCCGAACGTTCACCATGGGACTGGTCAAACCGCCCAACACATGGTGGTCAGACCAATATACCACCGGTCAGACCAGTCGCTACTGACGGTCAAACCGCCAATTCAAAAAGACCATCACCCAGTCTAAACATTTTGGTCAGACTGCCCAAGGACCTGCGGTCAGACCGCCAGAGCTGAAAGAGAGAAATTGCACTTCGCTTCAACTCAATTTACAAAAACACATTTGACAATTGATACATGATGCAAACAAAGGTTAAAAGTAAGATTCTCAACAAGTTGCAAAACACATTTGCCAACTTTTAGAATCACAACACACGGAATAAGGTACATGGACTTAAACTATTTCTAAAACACATTCACAAACTAAAGTCACATGCTGCAAGGATTATACATGAGCCACGACCATTTGCAAAACACATTCGTAAATATCGACAACATGTTAACGAGAGCTAGAGCAAATACAACGAGCTATCAACATGTAACATCCCGTTTTCAAAATGGTGAATAGTAACTAAAATTTGACTCTTGATTTGCAAATCTTAATTCAAATGATCCTATATTCTCAAAATCCTCTAGCTTTTACCTAAGTTCAAATTAGAGTTTCGAACCTCATTGCAATTCCTAGACTCGAAATTTGAATTCAAACTCTTTTTTCAAAATTTGGGCCCTTCTCAAATTTTGCCCTCCTCTTTTCTTGGGCTCAGCCCGCACCTCTCCCTTGGGCCCCTGGCCCATTTTTCTTCCTCTCAGCCTCCTGGCCCTGCCCCTCCTTTGGCCCGACTCCCTTCCCCCCTTGCTCTCTTTCTCCCTCACGCTAGCCACGAGCTCCCCTTGCCGCTGCAGCACTCTGCCATGCCCACGCCGCCCCTGGCTCCCTGCTACTCCATCCCTTCTGCTACCTGCTCCTCTAGGTCGCCTTAACTCCGGAGCCTCCCACTCGCCTTGTCCCATCCACGCTCGCGCAAAGTCGCAGCACGACAATCACACAAGATCACCGCGCTTAAGCACTTTGTCGCAAGCGCGCTGCCACAAGACGCTAAGACATGTCTGCGCCACCTACCGCGTCGTCATGTCGCCTTCGCCATCTGCCTTGGCCCATGGAGTCATCGCCGTGATGTCCTACGCACGCCAGTGCCCTTCTCCGTCTTGTCGCTCTGCACCCGCCCGTGTTGCTCTCACCGGCCGCTCTTCGGGACCATGTGCCCTCCACCAAGCCGAACGACTGCATCCCGACCCTCTTTGCTCGCTTATAAGAGTACCCTGGCACCTCCTCCTCCCTCCCCACCTTGCTTTCCTCCATCTCGGCTAGAGCAACCGAATCGCCCGCGCTGCCACTTCTCTAGCCGCGCCGCATCGCCGTCGTTCAGCCGCTCCCGTGATCCTCTGCCCAGGGCGACCCCATCATGAGGTGCCCCCAGTGCTGAGCAACTCGTCCCCCTCCTTTCCTCTTCCTCGCTGTCGCTGAGGAGCACTACCGCCGCCACTCTTCCTTCTTCGCCCACGGCCACCGCCGCCCCACTACCTCGTCCAGCCCCAGGCTTCCCTGGCCTCCCCTTCGGATTCCCCACACCGCCAAGCAGCTCATGTGTATCTTGCCATCGCTCTGCGATCGTCGCGCTTGTGTGCTGTGGTGCCATTCTGCCGCCGCCTTCTATCAAGATTGCTTGCTCTGCTGACATCGCCGACCCATCTTGGTGCCCTCGTGGTCGCCATCCCCTTGGCCGCCCGATCCGGCCTTGTCCGGTGCCACCACACCTCCGTCGCCGGTGGCGGCGAGCCAAGACGCTGCCCTGCGCCCGCCACCATTGCAAAACCAGCCGCCATTGTGCATTTCGCACTGCGTCGCCGCCGCCCATGGGGCCGCAACCCTCGCGGGGTCCCCTTTTTCTGGTCGGCTGGTCTCCCCGTGCCACCGCTCGGCAGTGCCGCCACCACCCTCCCTGCACCCGAGCCCTCCCCTGTTCTCTCGGTTGAAGCTCCCCCTCTTGTTGTGTTTTGAGTCAATGAGTCAAAGGCACTTGGCCTTCTCTCTCTCCCCCTTTGTCTCCCTTCCAAGTGGGCCCGAGCCCTTTTAGTGTCAGCCAAAGCCCATGTGAGAGCACTGTGCATATGGACTTGGTCCATGTACTGTGAAGTGCACCAATTCTCTCTCTCCTTTCTATTTTCTTGATTAAATTCAAAAGCTCAACTTCGAAAGTCCTATTTTCCCTCGTCGTAACTCCAAATTTAGTGAATTTTGTTTCTAAAAATTTGTAAATTCAAGACCAAGCTAATGGTAGTGGTCTTGTTTTATTTGGAGTTCATTTATTATTTCTTTAGTATTTATTTGCTCTTTTTTGTTTGTTTCTTTTTCCGGTACATTCGTTCGAATAGGATTCGAAGACACGAGAGATCTCCAACTTGATCAAGCACAAGACTATCAAGACTCTCTTACCTTTAATCCAAGCGAGTCAATGCTTTGATCATATTGATTGTACATTTTATGCAAATTATATTCCTTTAAATTACCAAAATTCGCATGCTTTAATTCTTTAAGCAAATGTATGTTAAAGCTTAAGGTAGCTAAATACCCATTTGATGATTAATTAATTATTATACCATCCTTTGACAATTGAATCCATTATTCCATGTCACCCTAGTAACTATGTGGTAATTACTAGTTATAGGTTGTACTTAAGCGACATGCTAGTCTTGTTTAAGTACCGGGACATTAAATGTCCTAATCATCATCTTTTAAGCATGAAAGTGGTTTTGGGTAGTTATTGCGGGTAAATGACTTAGATGGTTGAGTTAATGTATTTTGCTCCTAAAAAAACCCTAATAAATTGCTGTTACTATCTGGGCGGATGGTACGATGGATGGTATGATGGTCGGTACTAATGTAGCCCAAGGATTGTTGGTTTGTGGATGGTATATGGAATGAACCGCCCAGATAACAGTAAGGATTTAATCTTGTCATGACCTCCCATTGTAAAACATGTGCAAACACAAGTCTGCAAAGTGAAACTTGGCTTAGTAAATTTATTAGACCCTGGAAATCATCTCATTAGTGGCCGAGTAAGGTAGTGCAAGTAGTGGATACGATCCAGCTTGAATGGGACACCAAGGAAGGGTGAAGTTGCCAGCTACGCTAGTCGTGGTGGTAAACATCTAGCACAACTTATGGGACCTACCTCAGGTGGGGGTAGCCCATATGGGTGAGATGACACAAGGAGGCAAGATGATTTGAAAAGTTGCTGTGATGGCCGCTTAACTACATGACTAATGAATCATGTGGGGTAAGGAGTATGATTGTCTCTTGTGGGTACAGTGTACAAACTTTGTAAAGTCTAAACTGTTTAAACAGCCGTGCCTATGGTCAAAGGCGGGCATGGGATCTTACTAGAGTTAGCTCTATTTCAAAAACCTTTGTGGGTGGTATGAAAATGTGGTGGGCTCACCTAGACTTGAGATTGGATTTTTCTGGGTTTTCGAACTTAGTGGTGTTAATAAGTGGGGATAGCCCCAATCAAAAGAAGCATAAGGTAGAAGTTCCAGCGGAGGGGATCTCTGCTGATATAAATATTGCACAATTACTCTCTTTAATAAAATGCAATTTGGTTAAAATGCTAAGTGATAGGAATTTTTAATTATGATAATTTAAAACATTGTTTTAGCAAATAAAAGAACCCGAGCCATCATTGTTAAGCCTTGGATGTATATTATTGCATCTTGTATGTTGACTCGCGAGCACGAAAGTTGTGCTCATCCTCGCTCTTTCCCCCAAAACCCTCAAAAGCAAGAAATCCGGAAGATTACGTATATTACGAGGATCCAGAAGTTAGAGGCCCAGGAGATGATGTGGAGTAGTTTAGTTCTTTTAGTCTAGATCTCGCCTCAGTCCAGCTGACTCCGTCGGTGCTTGCGTGCATCCTATATTATCTGAGTTTTCGGGTAATATCGAGGCCACCTGAGTTCCCCGATACTTGCTGTGAGAGATGTGCTCTCACCCTTTTGCTTCCATTGTCGCTTCTGCTACTTTTGTAATGTAATCGGTTTGGTCTGTTCAGCCCTTATTATAAAACTTGACCCGATGCGGTCTATGTAAACTCTGATGTGTTAAATTAATAAATGGTATGGTTTTACGCCATGTATGAAATGATTCAGCAATGTGTCTGTGAGTGCTATCTACTAATCCAGGGACTACCATAGTATTTGCATAGAGGATTTGGATTTGCGAAATCCGGGTCCGACAGAGCTGGTATCAGAGCATATGACTGTAGGAGTCTTAGTTAGACTGGGCGTGCCTAAGGACTTGAGTACTATTTTCAAAATTAAGAAAAGTTTTGTTAAAATATAGCGTAATTATTGCTCCTTCTCATCACTCTTAGTTCTTCACTCACCTTGACTTCACTTGAGTTTTTACTCAGTTTTGACTCCCTCTCTTGTTTCAAAAACTGTAGATGGCAACCCTGTCGTCCGATATCCCATGGGACTTTTTCTCTCATGAAGAAGACGAAGGTGAGTTCGTGGACATTCTCCGCCAACTCAAGCAGCACCTGGATTACCGCCGCAAGCCTATCTTCAGAGGCCGAAAGACCCAGACCCTGGACCAAGAGTCGTGGGCCATGGAGGTTTTCCTCTATGCCAGAGAGGGTGAGTTCGTCGCTCACACCTTCAGACCCGCGATCCCCTAGAGCAGTTGTTCCGACGCAGTCCAAGATGCAGCACGCTTCACTTGCACCTGCCTGAGCCAGATGCACGAGGATCTTCTGCTGGAATCGCCCTTCCACTACTTTCTGCCTCTCCAGGAGGGAGAGTTTGACCACGAGATCTTCGTCATCATGTTGGAGTAGTCAGGCTTAGTCTAGGTTAGCCAGCAATGCTTGCTAGGCAGTCTTTTAGTTGCAAGCACTTTCTGTTTCCTTTTTTTGTAGGCATTGTGTTTGTATCCTGTGTCATGGCTTAGCATAGCCTATATGTTGTGCTTCAGGAGTCATGTAAGACCTAACTCCCTTAATATAATGCAGCTACTCTAGGCTTTGTATTGTATTGTACTTGTTTCGTTCCCCTGTTTTGTTTGAGTTCTTTTGTTGTGCTCTAGAGGGCCAGTAACCCTCATATATCCCCCCTCGTTCTAAGCTACTAGCGTTTCTTCAGATGCCACCAAGGAGAGTCACCGCCTCAACCTGTGGAGCTTTTGCAACTGGCCGAGAAATAGGCCATGGCAATGGTCGTGGTTGTGGCCAAGGACAAGATCTACCTCCCCTGCCACTAGCAGACCCAACAATGGCGCAAGTCATGTTCCAACAGACGTAGATTCTTTAGGCTTTGCTAAACAATCAGCAGACTGCAGCAGTCGGTCGCAACTCCAAGCTTGCATACTTCCTCAGGACCAGACCCCTCACCTTTGCTGCAGCAAATGAACCCTTGGATGCCAAGGATTGGCTCAGAGATACTGAAAAGAAGCTTCGTCTCGCCCGATGCTCATAAGAAGACAAGGTGGACTTTGCCACCCATCAACTAAAAGGAGCCGCCGCTGCTTGGTGGGAGAACTACCTCGCTGCCCGAGGTGGTGACAGTCTAATAGCCGAAGAAGAAGAAGACGAAGAAGCAGAAGCCGCAGCATCTACGACCGGAGTTTTGTATACTCGTTTGATATGTTTCAATGTAAAGATAATTAATATATGTGGATAAAGAAATATGGATCAATACTAATGAAGCCACAAAATATAGAGTGAATTCCCCCTAAATGTGTGTATACACGAATATGTAATAAAAGCATATGCACATATTAAAGTTAGACTTTTAGTGGAGTTCAACCTATATTTTGGATCCGAGGAATGCAACAAGATATAAGAATATGATGTCGAATGTATACCTCTTTAATTTTTACCTTTTTATCCAACTGAGACTAAACAATAGGTATAACAATAGTAGTGTTAGTCTCAGAAATAGATTTATCATTAATAACCAAAATACTCCATTAACTCATAATGGTGGGTCTAGATTCTTTAGGGGGCTCAGATTTCACACGTGGCGTGTGGGGTAGTCCGACCCATGGGGCAGGTGGAGGGGAGTCTGTCCCCCTGGAGACCGGACTTGGCTAGGTGTCAACCTTCGACAGCTCTGCAGTGCTATTTTTAGCATTACAGTCAGGACGAGGCTAAACTTACTATTACGCCCGTCAACAGTATCATGTGATCCAAAAACTCATTTTGTACGCCCGAGCCTGATGAGGTGGTTTGAATTAGGCACGAGTTGTTTAGGCAACCAAACCAAAAAAACCTCGGGTTGTTTAGAACATCTACAATAATTCACATCATTTGTTACTAAGGGATGAACATATCAGCATTTAAGTGATGTTGAGTGATGGTGAGGAGAGAATGTGAGTTTATTTCTAGATGAAGAAATAAGCAAGTTGCTGATATCAAGACACAAGAAACAATAAAATAGCTATTAGAGACTTGTTTGTTACATTAAAAACAAATTGTTGTAAATACTCGTGGATGCTACAGCCAAGGAAAGTTTCGCTCATGTTCAAACCAAACTTGAGGACTGTTGGCTTTGATCCAAAAACTCATTTTGTATGCCCGAGCCTGATGAGGTGGCCTGAATTAGGCACAAGTTGTTTAGGCAACCAAACCAAAGAAACCTCGGGTTGTTTAGAGCATCTACAATAATTCATATCATTTGTTACTAAGGGATGAATATATCATATCAGCATTTAAATGATGTTGAGTGATGGTGAGGAAAGAATGTAAGCTTATTTCTAAATGAAGAAATAAGCAAGTTGCTGATATCAAGACACGAGAAACAATAAAATAGCTATTAAAGACTTATTTGTTACATTAAAAACAAACTATTGTAAATACTCGTGACGCTCCAGCTAAGGAAAGTTTCGCTCATGTTCAAACCAAACCTGAGGACTGTTGGCTTTGATCCAAAAACTCATTTTGTATGCCCGAGCCTGATGAGGTGGCCTGAATTAGGCACGAGTTGGTTAGGCAACCAAACCAAAGAAACCTCGGGTTGTTTAGAGCATCTACAATAATTCATATCATTTATTACTAAAGGATAAATATATCAGTATTTAAGTGATGTTGAGTGATGGTGAGGAGAGAATGTGAACTTATTTCTAGATAAAGAAATAAGCAAGTTGCTGATATCAAGATATGAGAAATAATAAAATAGCTATTAGAAACTTGTTTGTTACATTAAAAATAAACTGTTTTAAACACTCGTGGACGCTACAGCCAAGGAAAGTTTCGCTCATATTCAAACCAAACCTGAGGACTGTTGGCTTTGATCGCCACGCCCACGCGGCTCGGTCTATCCGAGGTACAATCGTACGGCTACGCTTGGGCTGAGCGCCTGAGCCGCTGAGCCACCTTAGCGTGGAAGCGAGGACCTAGCACTAGGAGCAACTAGCTAGCTGACCGTGCACCCTGGCATTCTGGCAATAGGAGTAGCAGACACTACCTAGGCCAGCCTATGACAGCTATCGTACTCCACGATGCTGTGACTAATTGTCACATTTCTATTTTGTATACTATTGAAAATTATAATTAAGTTAAAAATAAATAAAAATATTTGCTAGCACAAAGAGGACACACCTATTCATACTGCCCGCACTCGCCGCCACACACCCATAGACTGGGGAGGTCTCAACTCTCAATAAGTCAGTATTCTCTCGGGTTCACGAAAATAAGCTTTTTTATATTGATATGATTTTTAAAATACAACTTTGATCACTAATTACTATTACAAAATATTTGTAAAACCAAATAAAGCTATAATATTATAAAAATATTTTTTGAGATGAATTTAGTCATATGATTTTCATGTATCTAATCTAAATATTTAAAAATATATCAATAGACAGAGTTTTCATTGTTTGACTTTACGCATTCTAAAACGAGTTGTTTTTATGAATTGGACGAAGTACCTCATTGGATTACGGGGTAGGCGTTTTCATTCCGGACACACATGTATCTAGGGGTCTCAATGGATTGAATATGAATCGAATAGTGGTCTTCCTATATTCGTACTCGTATTTTCTAAACGAATATGAATACAAATTCGAATATTATCGAATACAAATATGAATCGAATGTTGTAACGAATATGAATATGAATCAAATACATACTCAATTCGGTCGGATTCGAATATCCTTATAACGTATGTAATTGCAAGATATTTATGCTACTTTATTCTCGTACATAGCACACCTAATCATTCTAGTTTATCTATTTCACCGAAAAACATGAATTCATATTAAACTAAAAATACTCATCCAACTACTTAGTCACACTGCAATAAAATATGTATATTGTTTTATCAAATTCGAATTCGAATATGAATAGTGCTGATAAAATAACATTTCGGATGACAAAAGTCCATACTATATTCGTATCCATATTTTTATGCGAATACGAATACGAACACGAATAGGGGAGAATTGCTAATCAGATGGAAAAGTCTGAACCATATTCGCTACCAACCAAATTCAGATACCAGATAATTCGGATTTAATTGACACTTGAAGTATGTGTTTACGTTGAGTGTCCATCCTATTGATGTAACTTGATGGGTAGGAACAAACACCCGCTCCCACCGGTAGACCGCTAGTCCATCCTTTAAAAAAAGGGAGATTCCATATTCGCTACCAACCAAATTCAGATACCAGATAATTCGGATTTAATTGACACTTGAAGTATGTGTTTACGTTGAGTGTCCATCCTATTGATGTAACTTGATGGGTAGGAACAAACACCCGCTCCCACCGGTAGACCGCTAGCCCATCCTTTAAAAAAAAGGAGATTCAATTATTTGCCACTGTCCATTTGTAACGTCCCAATTTTCTGAGCCTTTTTGAAGATTTTCAAAATAAAAAGAACTATTTGGTTTTGATGAGAGTTCTAAAGCTTAACTTGAGATTTTGGAATAAAAGTGTTTAATATGACTAAATCTAACATCAACTAATTCGAGTTTGGTTTGTTTTGGAGTTGGTCGGTGTTCTCTGGTGTTGGGTTTTCCCCTTTCTCTGTTCGCTCTATGTTTCCCTCGACCCAGCCTTTTCTTCTTTAGCCTTCTCTTCCGTTTAGACCTCCCTCTTGGTCTTTTGCAAAGATCTCCCCTTAGGCCGTGACCTCTCCCTCTTTTTGTCGTTTTGCCGTGACCTTCCCTTAGGCCGCGACCTCCCCCTCTTTTTGTCGTTTTGCAGCGACATACCCTCAGGCCGCGACCTCTCCCTCTTTTTGTCATTTTGCCGCGACCTTCCCTTAGGCCGCGACCTCCCCTTAGGCCGCAACCTCTCCCTCTTTTTGTCGTTTTGCCGCAACCTTCCTTAGGCCGCGACCTCCCCCTCTTTTTGTCGTTTTGGCGCGACCTTCCCTTAGGCCGCGACCTCCCCCTCTTTTTGTCGTTTTGCCGCGACTTTCCCTTAGGCCGCGACCTCCCCCTCTTTTTGTCGTTTTGTCGTGACTTCCCCTTAGGCCGCGACCTCCCTCTTTTTGTTCTTTAGTCGCGACCTCCTATGTGGTCAAAGACCACCCTCCTGGTCCGCGACCATCCCTTGGGCCGCGACCTACTCTGTGGTCACGACCTCCTCTTTGGTCATGACCTCCCTTTTAACTGGTCCCTTTTATCAGTCCTGCTCACATTCCCCTTCCTCTAGTCGCATCGCTGCTGACGCAAAGGTCCTTGTGCAGTAAATACTGTTGTGTCGCATTAAATGTTGTCGCTTCTGCAGTACCTGTTCCCCCTCTTATCTCCTCCCCTACTTGCCCCCATCTTCTCCTTCACCTACCCTTGAACTTGGGCGCCTCCAAGTCTCAATCATCCCCTGGCTATAAAAGCCTGAGTAACCCTCTTTCATCCCCTTTAGTCCCACTCAACTCTCCTATGACCATGTTAAGTAGTCGTATCTTCCTCAAGACCTCCTCCTCAGGACCTCTTCCGTAGGATCTCTTCCTCAGAACCTCCTTCGACCTCCCTCTCAGTTGGACCTCCTCCTGAGAGTCCATTTCTGTTTCAGCACCTTTTCTTTTGGTTCTTAGTTTGGCAGTTTTTGGTTTTATTTGGATTTGTGGTTCTTATTTGGTTCTTTTCTCACGTGTAGATTCCGACTTCGCGGAAGAGCCCTTGGACTCGGTGACCTTCACCGAAGAACCCCAGCTCTTCGTCGAAGGCAAGTCGTAGACCTTTGATCATGTCATTCCCAGTTTGCAAAACTTATATTGTTTTATATCAGCATGCATGGCTAATTGTATAAAAATGGTTTTGGGAAATAGCTAATTAAATACCTGCTTAACAGTATGACTCCTTGAATACTTGCGATCCATATGTTGATATGTACCCTTAGACACCATATGTTGGGTAATCTTAGTTGGACCGCTTTGTGATACCAACATGGGTGCGTATATTGCTTAGTCCTGCTTTAGTTGCGGTGTCTCTCGACCACATGATTCAATGAGGATAAACTTACTTAATGATATATGAAATTGTGGCGCAGCCACTGTGGTTAAAATTTGTTGTGCCATGGCTAGGGTGGTCATTTGGCTGGGTTGAACCCAAAACGATTTATACTCGGACGAGTGATCGTGCAGTAAAGGGGGTGCAGAAAGCACTTTGGGATGAGGATGTCTTGCCTGAGTAGCAAACTAAGGACTTAACCTTGTACGCCATTGATCCGGGCCATACCGTGCAACCACAAGTTCATGATGGGGTGGATCTGGCCAACTAATTAGCAATGTTTTGAGTCGGTTCTGTTAGGGTTAGAAATGGCGCAAGAGGGGGCCAGAACGACGAATCCTTAGCGAAGCAGAACCGAGTCAAGACAGAGCTTTGTAAAGGCTGTGGCACATGTTCTAGACTGCTTACCTAAGGTAGTGAGCAGGGGCATCGATGGATGTCCAACCAATTAGAGAAGTCGTGTATTGTGGGTAAAGCTGTACACCTCTACAGAGTGTAAATATATTCGAATAGTCGCGTCCTCGGTTATGGACATGCCTGGTGATTTCACGCAAGGGGTAGATTTTCTCAAAAATGGGTGATCGTGGTTGTTTCCGAGTGGTCTGGGGCATGAGCAGGGTGCTCACGGGAGGTCTGGGCAGTGACCAGGGTGGTCCTGTGTTGTTTTCAAAGAAAACTTGTTTACTTACGTATTAATCTTTCAACTTGTGCCTTGCAATTTACTTACTATATTTCAAGTTAATATTGCTTTCCGCAAAGTAACCATAAAGCTATCCTTGTCAAGCCTTGTATGATATTATTTGCACTAATCTCCCTGTGACTTGCTAAGTACATTCAAAGTACTCATGGTTTTGCCATCTGGTTGATCAGCAGCCGAAGAAGACCCAGGGACCTCCGACCTCTTTGAATAGGAGGTCTTCGAAGACTAGGCGTGCTAGGACGTCCTCCACTCAATAGCCTGTGGGCTGGTCGTTTGGCTCCCGCGTGTGTTTTGTTCTCCGCTATGTTGTAGCCCTACGGGGCAGTCTCTGTAAAAACCTTGACCATAAGGTCTTTTGCTAATAATAGTATTGTTTTGTCTGCTTCTTCTATAGTTGTTGTATAGCTGTGATGACATCGTGGTTAAAACTGTGCGAAACAACGATTGATCTTGGGACTGGTCCAGGGAGCATAGGAGGTCCCGGGGGTGGTGCGCCTCGGGGACGTCTCACCATTCACGTGTAATTCATTATTTGCCACTAGTATGAGTATGACATGTGGTCTCAGGACCCACATGTCATACTCACATACAGTAACAAATTCTAAAATTCACCCTTTTATCGTGGCAAATATTCAATTATTCCTTAAAAAAAATCACTAGATCGTCAAATGTGCGGTTTTTTATTACCTCAAACTTATTAAGTAGTAGTTCTTTTAGGGCAGAATTCACATTAGGTCCTTTCAGCCCTAAATATTTTATTTACATTCGCTTGTGAATTTGTAACTTATGTCACTTGATTCTTAGTTTTTTTTCCGCTTTCTATCATTTCCATTTTTCTTGAACCAACGATTTATTGTAGGGCGAGGGTTTTGGGTTCTTCGTGAATATTTTTTTAGAATTCAGAGGTTTAATAATGAGCTCAAATCCTCACAAGAAAATAACCTTCTTAAGATATACTGGTACTAAAGTTTATCTATTCCATATTATTTCTAGGGGCACTACAAACAAAGACCACCCAAATTGAAAAATAACATGGAAAACTTTAGGATTTGCCACTTCATTTGTTGGCATTTCTATATCATTGCAAAGAGGCTGGTCGTACAGATGTCATTCTAAACGTGGAAAATACTATCACCGTCATATTTTCCGTCCCAAAGACGCAAAATTACCATTCTGCCCTCACTCTTTCTTTTACTTTTCATTCGTTTTCTTTTATTTAAGCACGGTCCCACCTGTCATTCAATCTTCTATCTCATGGATTCGGCTGCATATCTAGTGCACATATGCCATTTTGTGCACATATGAAAAAACTTTTAGTTTAGGTATCAAATTAGCATAAAAAATTCTGAAAAAAAATTCTAGATGTAATTTATGGTGTTTTGTTCCACTCTTTAAAATTTGAAGTTCAAACTCGAAGTATGTTAGAAGAAACAAAAAAGAGAAATTCACTGTGAATAGTATGGAAAGAGGAAAGAGGAAAGAGGAAAGAGAAAAGAGGAAATGTTAGTATGGAAAGAGGAAAGAGGAAAGAGAAAAGAGGAAATGTTACTATTCATAGTGAATTTCTCTTTTTTGTTTCTTCTAACATACTTCGAGTTTGAATTTCAAATTTTAAAAGGTGGAACAAAACACCATAAATTACATCTAGAATTTTTTTTAGAATCTTTTATGCTAATTTGATACCTAAACTAAAAGTTTTTCTATATATGCATCCAATGACATATGTGCACTAGATATGCAGCCCATGGATTCATCTCAAATCTCTGCCATTCTTTCTCATCTTGATTCTTGAGTCCTGCCTTCCTGCTCTCTTCTTTCTCATCTTCTCGCGTTCCTTCCGTGCTGAACCGAGGGAGGAGACCAACCACCATGGTCTGGCCGTCATAGCTCCTCTGCACGGCCTGAGCTCCACCCCTTCTTTTGAACATCTTTAGCAAAGAATGAAAAATGATGCCTTATTTTGTTGTACCTCCATGATAAAAAAAACACACTTAGGAAAGGGGCTAATGATTATAACGTTGCTTTGTTTAGTTTTGCAGTATTGGACTGGAAACTTTGAAAATTTAGGAACAGAATAGTGATTGAGAAGAATTTTTCTAAGTAAGTTTTGGAAGTGATTTTCAAATTTATGTCTTATTTACAACAATAGTGTGCCCTGATCAAATAGGTTGATCGTAGTAACCTGGAATGCTTCTTGATGTCTTTTGAAGACTGGGCTAAAATCTTTGTTCGGAAGTCACCTCCTAATCAGAGTCTGTAATAGCTTTTCGGTTGTTGAACTTGCCTTTGGTACCTGCTGTAGTAGCTATTTTGGTTGTTGAACTTGCTGGTATCCCCAGCATGTTACATTTCGATTTCTCTGTAAGCTTCGTTATTGGTTTTCTATAAAAGCTGAGTTTTCCTTTATAAAAAAATAAATAAATAAACACTCGGTATTTAAACACTCGACATCACCTTTGCTAGACTCCTCGCTGGTCCTTCGCCTCCGGATGGTATCTTGCCAATCGCTAGTGGTATTTCACAACTTCGCGACGATCTCAATGGTACATAACAAATTTACTCTCCATGTAACCTCAAACACCACTCGTCAGTCTAGTCTTACATTAGATGCTATTTTTTCAGTTCCTACATTTTACAATGCTGTTCAGCTAATTTTCTATATCTTATACGAGGCACCTACTTTAGATAATTATCCGTTACTATCACTTTCTTCCTCCTTGTTTTGTTTAGGGGAGCTATCACTTTTTCGTGTGAACATGACATGGTTGCACTGTGGTGTACCCTGGACCCGTCTAGCTCGCCCCCAACTAACAAACGGGCCCCAGAATCCAGATGGGCCTGATTTGCAGGACCGGGTGGGTATCCACTAGAGAAAATCCGAGCCTGTTTTGGGGGAAGCATCTCCATGACTCCATTTGTCCCTTTCCGAAGGCGGCAAATGGAACATGAGACGATAGCAACTGCGAGGCAGAGGTGTGTAAGCTTCTTACTGGAGGAAGCAACAAAGCAAAGTGAAAATTAGTCGACCAGAGGTGGAGAATATATAAAGCGTACGTGGCAATGCAAGACGTGCTCTCCACTGTCACGCCTCGGTGCATATTTTTAGCGCATATATATATAAAGATTACCGCATTCGGTGATATAAATTACTAACGTCTTCCAGACCACGTCAGTACTTAAACAACGTGTACATTCGTGAAGGAAGGTGTACTACTTTTGTAATATTTGCGCAGCCCTAAGGTTTGTTTTAGTTTCCTCGGAGAGGATTGGAACCTTGAAGGGCTCATTAGGGAGCCAGGGAATTGGCCGGGATCCCCCACGTTCCCCGGAGAGCACTCGGCCTGTGGATGACTTCCTTGGGCTAACTTGAGGCAGCGTTGGGCTACTGCGTGGACAGAAAATTCCTAGCCTAATCCACCGGGATCGACGGGGAAGATAAAAAAAGTGTCATGAGGCAAAGAAAAATTTCCCTGTCTCCATTGCTACGCTGGTGGAGGCACCCGTGCACACGCCGCTGCCTTCGCGAAGCCCGCGCACCGCCTCTGCCCTATGCGAGCATGGCGGTGCCATCTCCGTGAAGCCCATGCCTAGCCACTGCCTTGCGCGCGCACGGCGCAACCACCTCCGCTGAGCCCGAGCCTGTGCAGGGGCCACTATCCCACCGGCCCCCGTGCTCCGCGTTGCCGCCTCCACCCAGTGCGTGTACGGCCTCTGCCGAGCCCATGCCCCCTTTGCCAACCCGGTCAGTCGGGTCACAGCACGCTCAATCCCATAAGCATCTCCTCCTTCTCATGCTGCTTGTCAATGGAGTCCGCGCGCGCGCATTGAGCTGATCGAGATTTGTGGTGTTCGCAGAAGCAGAAGGTGGCGCTCGCCAACCGGCTAGGGCTACGGCCGCGGCAGGTGGAGGTGTGGTTCCAGAACCGCCGCGCCCGGACCAAGCTCAAGTAGACGGAGGTCGACTGTGAGTACCTCAAGCGCTGGTGCGAGTGCCTCGTAGAGCTCGAGCCTATGCAGGGGCTGCCGTTTTGTCGGCGCCCGTGCTCCGTGCTACCACTTTCGCAGAGCCCACGCCGCCTCCACCGACCCGGTCAGCTGGCTCCACCACCGTGCCATTTTCTTTCACATTTTTTTTAGGATTTCTGTAGTAGAAGACTAGAAGAGAAAATTTCTCCTCCTCTCCCCAAATGACGATGGGAATTTTCCACGGGATTCTCATGTGGCAGGCAAAAGTCCCACCCGGGAGTTGTGTACCCCGGAAATATTCCCCTAACACCCAAACAAAACCGAAATGAAAAGGTTATGTCTTATAGTTGCAGCGGCATTACCAATACATCCTCTCGACACATCTACGAGAAAACAACCTGTTTTAATGCTATAATATCCTCTTCGTGCTGGTGACTGACATTCGCTAATCTAAGACCCCGTTTAGAACCACTACTATAAAAAGGCTAATACTGGACGTCTGATCACAGACGGTTTTTCAAAACTGTTAGTGTTAATGGTAATCACAGACAGTTTTACCAGCGCGACCGTCTCTATTACTAGATACGCTAAGAACAGTTTGTAATGAGCTAATATCATCGATGGTTCGTATTAAGAACCATCTGTGAAGTATCACAGATGGTTCGTGATACGAACCATTTATGATAAGTATGTCATCATAGACGGTTTGTATTAAAAACCATATGTGACTTGGAATTTTCCTTACTCTATGATTTTACTATAGCTTGGAATTTTCCTTACTTTGTGATTTTACCATGGTTTCAAGTTATGGTAAAATCACAGAGTTAGTTATTTCAAATCATGGTAAAATCACAGAGTTAGACATTTCAAGTCACAGAGTCAGGTAAAATCGGGAGATACTTATCACAAACGGTTTTTAATATGAACCGTTTGTTATACTAGCTCATCACAGACGGTTTTTATTTGAAACTGTCTGTGATTCACGGAAATTTTTGAACGCTTGCGTGGGAGGCGAAATATTTTGGCACTGTCCTTATATATTATACCCACCCCCCCTTGTATTCCATCAGTCTCTCCCTCTCCCCTCCCCACGTCGAGCTCTGGTGACCGCCTTCGATTCCCCAACGCGGTTCGGCGAGGAGACACAGCCGATGACGAGGAGGAGGAGGGATGCGCAGGAGCTCCATGTCTGTCGTAGGAGATAGACTGCCGGAAGGTACGTGTATATCCCCAAAACATACACAATTTGTTGGCTGGTTGATGGTTCTTATTTTATTTGTACCTTTTATGATTTAATATCCATAAAAAATGATCTTAATTTTGTGTTACCTAAGGTCGGAGTACCGCCGGAGGTTTTTGGTCGTCTCTCTTTTTCCTTGCCGACGAGCTTGAGTCGAATTCGGACGATAGGCAAGAACAGTTTGTGATATACTGGTGAGGTACATAGAGGAGCTAACAAGACCAATCCAAGAAGCCGATGAGTTCTTCAGGAGCTTGGAGGAACAGATGGTTTCTAGTTAGTTTAACTTTGTATTTTTATTCTTTTTTTCCCATTCAGAGGGGATATTGTGAAACCTTTTGGTTTCCCTTTTGCTAGATAGGTCTCTCCTACAATGTGTTTGCCATCATCATTTTAATTTGATTTTAGTTGTTGTGCTAGAGGTTGCATATGGAAACTACTGTCCAGCAATTGATTGGTTTGGCTCAAAATCAAAAAAATTTTGTAATAGAAAAAACTATCACAGACGGTTTTGAACAAGAATCGTCTGTGATAATTACTATCACAAATGATTCTTGTTCAGAACCGTCTGTGAAAATAGACTATCACAAACTGTTCTTGTTTAGAACCATCTGTGATAGCTTTTTTCACAGACGGTTCAAAAACCGTTTGTGATGACCTCATGTCATTACTGACCCATAAACTTAGGCAGCTCATGAAATCATCTGTGATGACGTTTTTGAACCGTTTGTGAAGGCCTTTTCTGTAGTAGTGATGGTAAAATCACAGAGTAAGGAAAATTTCGGTCATCACAGACGGTTTTTGTATGAAACCGTCTGTGAAGTATTACGATCATCACAGATGATTTTTGTATGAAACCATCTGTGATTCGTAGCGCGGGAGGGCGAAATTTTTTGAACACACGCGCGGGAGACAAAATGTTTTGGCGCTGTCCTTATATATTATAGCCACCCCACCCCAGCCTTGCCTTCAATCAATCTCTCCCTCTCCCCTCCCCATGCCGAGCTCCGGCGACCACCCTCGATTCCCCGTCGCGGTTCGGTGAGGAGACACAATTGACGATGACGAGGAGGAGGGATGTGGAGGGGCTCCTTGTGAGTCGCAGGAGGTAGACTGCCGGAAGGTACGTGTGCATCCCCAAAACATACACAATGTGTTGGCTGTTTGTTGTAAAAAAATGATCTTAATTTTGTGTTACCTAAGGTCGAAGCACCGCCGGAGGTTTTCAGTCATCTCTCCTTCCTTGTCGACGAGCTTGAGTCGGACTCGGACGACATGCAAGAACAGCTTGTGATATGCTGGTGAGGTACAAAGAAGAGCTCACAAGACCAATCCAAGAAGCCGATAAGTTCTTCAGGAGTTTGGAGGCATAGATAGTTTCTAGCTAGTTTAACTTTATAACTTTATTCTTTTTTTTTTCATTCAGAGGGGACGTTGTGAAACCATTTGGTTTCCCTTTCCTATAATGTGTTTGCCATCAGAATTTTAATTGAATTTTAGTTGTCTTGCTAGAGGTTGTATATAGAAACTACTGTCCAGCAATTGATTGGTTTGACTCAAAATCCGATTTTTTTGCAATAGGAAAAACTATCATAGACGGTTCTGAACAAGAACCGTCTGTGATAATTACTATCACAGACAGTTCTTGTTCAGAACCGTTTGTGATAGCTTTTTTTTATAAATGGTTTAAAAACCGTCTGCAATGACTATTTGTTATCACAAACACATAAATCCAGAAACCGTCTGTGATAACGGTTTAGAACCGTCTGTGGTGATCTTTTCTGTAATAGTGAACACTTGATTCTCACATGAATTTCATAGAAAACTCCACATCTAGTGAGAGTAGAGTAGACGCTAAAATTCCTTCATATAACTAGAACTATGGCGGGAACTATGTGTCTAGCAAATTCAAAATAGTTGTCACTAGACATTAATCTAATCTTTGTATAAAGAAAAAATTTAGATGTTGAAGAGAACTTCAGGTTCTTTATTACTCTAGGGTTCTAAAAAAACCTATATATCTACAAACAATTGGTGATATGCAAGGTACATACTTTGCTTTGGAGGTCTACAAAATCCCATAATAATTCTTAAATTAGAAAAAAAGAGAAAAATTTCTTATAACATATACAACTATATTTTCGAAATATAATAGAGTTATATAATAAGTACAATATGTTGTAATATCTAGTCATGCAATTGTGCGAGAAATTATAGAGAACTCCAGTCTTCCGTGATAATCAGCCTCAATATTACCCCTATGCCCTGGGTGCCGCAGTTACATAATTTTCCATTACCTTTGGTGATATCATATTATTTTGCTTATAGAATACAAGCATGCGTTGATGCACATATGGAAAATAAGAAGTAAAAAAATTTGGTAGTTGGGAAAACCAACTAACCTAGACCTAACTCGAGCTTTCTCCAGGTAATCTGAGAATAGTTTACCTAGTTATATTTGCCGACTCATTGCATGGGAAAGGCGTTAATTACTATCGCGATAGACAAGGCACCACCACATGACTAGACAGAAAGAACAAAAGTGCTACTGTCATGATCCCGAGATTTTGTTTCACGTAACCTTCAATCACAGTGACATAATCAGATCTGCGAGAGATCATAGTATATTGTGCAGTGCATTCCATGTTCTTTTCATTGCTGATGGAGGCAGTAACTAAAGTAGCTCTCTTGACCCGGGTGTGAAAAACACATTTGTTAAAAACAAACATGTAAGACCAGAAATATGGATCTTTGTAACAAAGGATTTGGTGTTTCACATACTAACTTACTTTTACTAAATGCAAACTACGAAGTGATTAAATATAATACATGTGAAGATAGTATCATCCTAGAGAGGTCGATCTGTCTGAAACTCTGAATTGGATGGGCCAGAGAAGTGTGACGGTCTAAATGTGCCCTAATGACTGGCTTAAGTTGTCTATTTAGAAAATCGAGTGCCATCTGAATCCTAGCTCAGGAACTCCTTATATATTTGGATAGAAATTCAAAATTAATGTAATCAGGTGCTTACTTTAGACTGGTGTAATATAAACAGTACATGAAAATGTTTTACAGTTTGGTCATTCCGCACGCGATTTGCAAATTGCAATTGGTGATATTGTAGTTTTGGTGTATGTTTTCTTGTGTATTCACTATTGCTCACTTGGTATATATATACGCATTACATGTGTCACATCCCCAAGTTTAATAATAATAATTAGTATGCATCTCACCAGCATGCCTCATGATTTACAAACTTTTGCATAATTTATTGTACTTAGAAAATCTCAAACAAGTGTTAAACCTACACTTCAAAACTTAACTCCAAACAAGAACATGAATATAACCTGATGTTAATCATCTGTAAATAATTTATTCAAATACTATAATAATTATCATGAGTTAATATAATTTTTTCCAATATTTTGGGAACAGTCTCAACCCCAGAAAATTCAAACTCAATACAATGTCCTATTCTAAGTTTGAATTTAAACTGAGCAAAATATATCTTAAATAGTAAGGTTTAAGAATTTTTATGGACACTAGACCTTCCCAGGAGCTCCTTTAAATTATTTCAGATTTTTAGGATTTTTATTTCAATTTTTAGTGGCATGGTCAAACCAGAATCAGTGAAATAAAGGTCAACCAATTGTGATTTAACTAGGGCATTTTGGACCGTTCGATCTCCATCGTGTAGCCCTAGCATGTGGTCCGATCAGCACTGCATCGGTCCAAACCTCCTCACGCGTCCAGGACCGTCCAATCTGAATTGAGTGGTGAGATCTCGTAGCCTTTCGAACCTGTCCGAACGTTCGGACTCACGTTATAGACTGTCCGATTGGAATTCAATGGTCCAGATCTTGCAACCGTTCGGGCCAGTCCAAACGTTCACCGTGAGATCCCTCGTCCGATTAAAATCGAATGATCCACACGGACTCACTTACTCGGGCTCTCGCGTGCGCATATGAGTCGCTGGCAGGGTGGGCCCGAGCTGTCAGTTTTGTCTCTTTCCTTCGCTGGCGCGCTCGCAGAGCTCCTTCGCCACACGCCCGCGATGCTGCCCCGCTCCGTCGACGCCGTGACCGCACCACCCCTTCCAACCACTCCGGGAGCTTCTCCACTTCACGCCGCCTCCGTTGCCGTCAACGCCCAGGGATAATACCCTCTCCACACCTCTCATTCCTTCACTTCTCTTCTTTTCGGCAGAAGAGGAGGACGCCATTGCTCGCTCCTTGCTCGGGTAAACTTCGCCCGCGTGGTTATCCTCTCTTGTACCTTCAATGCCCTCTCTATTTTTGCTAATGCGAGCTTCTCTCATGGCTTGTAGCTCACTGTCCATCTTCGTGCTCTGAGAAGCCCTAGAGCGCGCACCGTGGACACCCTGGTGCCATTTCTACTCACTGGGAGGTATTGTCCTCAATCTTGTGCATCACATTGTGTCTTAGGACATCATAAAGCTTTCCCCTCAACCAATTTTAACAATGCATGGCAGGATCTTGTTAATTTGAAGTTTCCCCCTTTTCGGCCGAAGAACTAACTCTTCGTCTCTCACTTAATTCGGTAGGCCATTATCCGATTCCTTGCTCCTATAACATGCTCTTAAGGTCCTTGAGCTATCCCGAGCATTCACTTGTCCTAAATTTGCTCAGGGTCACTTCTCCACGCGAAGTCGTGCCGCCGCCGTCATCTTCTTCGACGCCGGCCAAGCTCCAAGCTGCTCCAAGCCTTTTTGAGGACCCATTCAGCTCAGGTAGCTTCCTTATAGTCCTTAGAAGCTTGGGCACCTGCTGGATTGAACGCTGTGTGCATTAGGGGCGAATCCACTGGGTGGGCTTCATCAGGCTGAAGCCCACCCTCCACCGGCGACCGACACCACCAGTTCAACCTCCGGCTCCGGCTGCCATCCATGGCTGTGCGCCTATGCCAAAACAAGAAGAGGATGGCGGGAAGAAGATGTTTGCTAGAGGGAGGCCCGAAGCAGCGAAGCCCAGCGGCCAGGCTCAGCCCATGTCCCCCACCGCCACCGGTCCCACATGGCAGTCTCACGTTCCCCTGTTCAAAATTCCCCAAACCCCAATCAATTCCCCAACCCGAAATCCCCAATCAAGTGAATCAAGCAATCAATCCAATCGAGCACCTGAGGGGGCAGCGGCAGCCAGAGGGAGCGCCGCTGGTCCAGCCGGAGCCCGGAGCCGGAGGAGGAGGGGCTGACCGGAGCCGGAGGAGGCGAGGGGCGGCGTGGGCCGACGTCGTTGGCCGTCTCGCCGAGGAGCGGAGGTTGCGCCACTGCGGAGCTGCGGTCTGCAGAGGAGGCCAAGGCCGAAGCCAGAGGAGGAGGAGGGCCAGTCGGAGGAGGCTGGGGGTGGGCGCGGGCTGGAGCCGGAGGAGGAGGAGCGACCTGCCACCACCGAGGAGGCTCCTCGGCTGGATCTGGGCAGCCGGCATCTGGGTTGCGCCTCTGCTCTGCTGAGCTGCTCCACTCTTCATTTCTTCAAGACTTCAAGCCTTCAGCTCTATATTGACTGCTCACTACTGCCAACTCCCAAGTCCCAACTGGTATATACTAGTTACTAGTTAGTCATTAGTCATTAACTCATTAGTCAATTAGCCATTTGTTATTTGTTAATTGTTAGTAAGTTTGATATAGTGTGGTAATATGGTATATATATATACTCAATTAGCCATTAATTCATTATTCATAGGTTTGCAATAATGGAGAAACGAACTTTACGTAATTATTTCACAAACAATTCAAGTAGCACTCCCCCAACCGATGAGAGCGCAACTCAACCAAAGAAGCCTTGACTAGAATTTAATCTGGATGAAATTATTGCCGATCCGGCACATCGCATACCAATAGAAGATTTCACAAATGAAATTAGAGATGAAGTGAGGAGGACATTTGTTGAGAGAATATTTTCGGCAAGGAATATTATCAAAGCAGATTTGCGCAACAAGGTATCGGATGAGTGGCTGAATGATTTGATAGTGTGCTACACCGAGCGAGATATATTTAGATCCATTGATGATGATACAATTATAAGATCCTTCCAAGGCATGAAAAATCATAGAATGAATTTGCCTCGTGAAAGTCGTGATTCAAGCTAACGTCTTAGTGGTATGGTTCTTTTATAGCTTTATTTTGAATGTTCATAATCATTTAAGTACAATTTGCTATTGTATCACTAATTTTTCTAATTTTGATGTACATGTTATTACCTACTAGAAACATATTTACATGTTTTGGGAGATGCATTTTCCATTAGCGAGGTACCTTTATTGTATTTCTCTTTTGTTTGTTTTACTTTTATTCATGTATGAAACTATGAATTTGATTGCACAAAAATATAAGACTATGTTTGTTACAAATTAGTTTAGTCATTCGAGACTTTAAGCGGTTGAGCCCACCCTCATTTTTCATCCTAGATTCGCCACTGGTGTGCATGGTTGCCATATTCTCGCCGTCGCTTAGCTCCGGCTAGTCGCCGGTACGGGCCGTCTCAGACCTCACCACCACCACCCAAATGTGCGCACTGCTATTGCAAAGCTGTCCTAAGCCTTGGCTGGCTCTGCCGTGGCGCGTAGCGCCGGCGAGCTACCGGGCAAGCGCACGAGACAAAAGTCCCATTGTCGTACTCGGGCACGTACTGTAGCAAGATGATTATGCGTTAAATAGTGATGATTAGCATTTAAACGCTGTCTTAATATCATAATGTATCACTTACATGCGGGCCCCGCGCACAGATATCAGGGGAGATCAAGGAGATGTGTGAAAGACTGATGAGTGGGCCCAAGGTCACTTAAGCTGTGCGTGGTGCACATGCACGCATGAACCAAGTCCATTGGGCCGTGACGTTGACATCGGGACCCACTTGTCAGATCGAGAATTTTAAATCGGAAGTAAAAGAAAAACACACTATTCACTAGACCCACAGGTCAGTGACTGAGGCTAGCGCAGCCCTCAATAAGAAAAGTCAGAAAAGCTTTAGGAAATTCGAAATCCATTATTTTACACACTGAAAAATATAAATAACTTCAAAAATACATAACTAATTCATCTCAACTCCAAAATGGTTGAAAATAGTTTTGATAATTTTCATTTTTAATAAACTTTATTTCAAAATTTGGTTTCCAACATGTCTCTGTAACAGAAATTATTATTTTGGAGAATGATCCATAACTCTATTATTTTTACAATAGAAAAAGGTTGATGACTTTAAAAATGCATAACTAATTCATAAAAACACCAAATGAGATGAACCCATATATTTTGACCTTGTAATAATATTATCTATTTATCTATATAATTCTTGTATCCCCCACTGCTCTACAAATTTTGGCCAAATAATTAAATTGCATGAACTTTGGACATATTGAAACCTGAAATTCAAATTGCTATAACTTTCACATAACAACTCCAAATCAAATAATTCTTTCACCTAAATTCATCTAAAGTCATACACTAGCTACTGTAGAAAAATCATGCATTTTTGGGCATTTTTATTTTTGAGGTATTTCTCGGTGTTTATCGATATCGTTAATTCTATAGATCCCGAAGCGATTGATATTGACTCGTACGCTACTGTGGGTGAACAATTGTTCTACCAGCAAGGCAAGCATCATTTGAACTTTCTTTTGCACCATATTTGATCCCAGTTTTTGATAAGTTAGTGCAATGATAATTGCTTGCATGCTTATTTTGCTATGTCGCTATTTTTGTTATGTGTAGTTAGTTATATCCTATTCATTGAGGTTAATCTTGAATTATTCTAGTACCACACGCTTAAGATAGGTTGTGTGAATTATTGTATGATTTTGCTTAGCCATGCAAGTCTAGAAATGGTAGTTGGATTGTCGGGAATAACCCGACAATTATGGGAAACATTCACTTAATTATTATTCATTTTATTTCAGATCGTCGTATCTGTTTTATGAGTTAAATTTTGTCCTTTTAAATAAGTTTTGAGGTCTGGACAAGTAATTGCTAGTGAGAGTGCCTTCGTGCACGAGATCGGGTATGTGGTTGTCTTGTCCGGACCATTAAGGATCGAACTTTGGTACCTACGATTCAAGTAAAACTCGTGCTATCACATGCGGTATATGGGTGCTATACGGTTAAGTAGGGGGAATGTTTTATTATGTTACGTCCTATGGTGGTGTAAGGGCACTTGTGTTGATCATTTGTCCGTAGGAGCCGATGTAATGTTCTATAGTGTGCAAGAGAGCACCAATTTTTAATTTGTGCATTGCATCGGTATTTCCAATACAACTAGTGAGCCGGTTAGCAAGTGCTATCAGTCGCTTGTACTAACTAAGGGAACATCTTGCAAGGAGGACTTAGCCCAATGGGATCTTCTTGCCGAAAATGACCGTATCTCGATTCTCCCCGGCCGGCATACCTAAGGAAGTATGCTATTTTCGGAGGCATCTGGAGGCTTACGGGCTAATCGAGTCATGTGGGTAAAGTAGTACACCTCTACAGAGATAAATCTATTCGAATAGTCGTGTTCATGGTTATGGACGATCGCTTGAGTATGTGGCTGCTAATTGTTAGACTTTGAATTAAAATTTGTGGGTACAACTTGGTATTCGGTATGAACGGGTGTTCATGCATTTTTAGTGTATCAAAGTGGGCTGCCACTTTGATGATTGTTTGATTCATTTATTTATCTTTGTAAAACTTTATCACATGCTTTACTTCTACTTCAAATCTGTTTTTAAAATGGCAATTGATAAACTAGTATGTGTAGGTTGGAAAAATTATGGTGTTTTTCGCAAAACTAAAGCCACTAATGCTATCCTTTAAATATTTTCTATGCATAACTAATTTTATCTTTGTGTAAGACTTGTGAGTATAACTTTGTACTCAACCAGTTTGTCTACTGGTTCCAGGTATAGAAGACCGTGAGCCTACTGAGCTTGTAAGAGTCGATTTAGGCGACACTGATGAGTACTGCTATCATTTAACTCCCAGTCGGTTGCCGATGGGTTATGGGGCATACCATGCTGGACTTTTGGTTTATTTACTTGTTTCCGCTGCTACTTTATATCTCATTTGAATTTGGCCGGTCGGCCACTTGTAATAGTTGTAGACTTGAACTATTATGATGTATGTTTTTTGAACTATCAATGTATGAATGTTGTATGGATATGATCAATGTTGTATGTGAGTTTGGGTATGTTGGTCGCTGATCTTGGGAGCCAACATGACCCCATGCTCGCTGTTCATGGATTCCATTTTAACTCACTAAATGTGGTTTTTGATTGTTTAGAGAACCAATAACCTGCAGTACTCGCAGGGGAGCGGTATGCATGATCACCGGGGCTCTAGTTTCAGTAAAGGCATCTCATTTAGATGGAGTTTACTTAGAATCCATTTACCTGGAAGCCAAGAGTTATCTCCTTAAGATTGGGCGGGTCTTGGTCTTACGGAAATAACTCGGGGGCTTCCACAACATGGGCCACATGGGCCGGCCGGTATATGGCCCATATACTCAACAATCCCCCTTAAGATGGACGATAGATATCTATCATTCCCATCTTGTCACATACCGACAAACACTCCTTAGTCCCCAACCCCTTTGTTAGACAATCGGCTATTTGTTCTCTGGAAGTTACATGACTCAATTTCAAGGTACCCTCATCAAGTCTCTCTTTGATGAAGAACCGATCCATCTCCACATGTTTCGTTCAGTCGTGCTGAACTGGATTACTTGCAATGTTGACTGCTGACTAGTTGTCACAACAAAGCTTTAATGGTCCACCTGTTAATAACCTCAACTCCGATAGGAGACCTCTCATCCATAGCATTTCTTACAAGCATGTTGCCATGGATCTATATTCTGCCTCGGTCATTGATCTGGACACCATCGATTGCTTCTTACTCCTCCAATATACTAAATTTCTCCCCACAAGGACACAATACTCCGATGTTGATCTCCTATCATCAAGGCAGTTAGCCCAATCAGCATCACAATAGCCATTAACGTCTAGGTGATCATTCCTTTTGAACCATAGGCCTTTTCCAGGACTCCCCTTTAAGTATCGTAGGATTCGATGAGCTGCTTCTAGATGTCCACTCCTAGGGTCATGCATATAGCGACTCACAACGCTTACTGCATAGGAGATGTTAGGCCTTGTGTGACACAAGTAAATGAGACGACCAACAAACCTTTGGTAGCTCTCCTTATCAACTGGATCTCTTGATTGAGCACACAGTTTATGGTCTTGATCAACTGGGGTCATTGCAGCTCGACATCCAAGCATTCCTGTATCATTGAGAAGATCCAAGACATACTTCGGCTGTGAGAGAACTATCCCTTTGGGGGATCTCGCGATTTCAATGCCAAGAAATATTTCAGCTAGCCTAGATTCTTAACCTCAAACTCCTTGCTCAGTCTCTACTTCAGTTGCGACATCTCAATATTATCATCTCCTGTAATGACGATGTCATCCACATATACCGTAAGGATTGTGGTGTAACCCTCTAAGTGACGATAGAACACAGTGTGATCCCTATTACACTGCCTGTAGCCCATACCATACATAGCACGATGAAATCAATCAAACCATGCTCCTGGAGATTGTTTAAGCCTATACAATGACTTCCTCAACCTACAGACTTTCCCCTTAGTCTGAGGTGTACTACAACCAGGTGGAATCTTCATGTAAACCTCCTACTGAAGATCACCATGTAAGAATGCATTCTTCACATCAAGTTGATATAAAGGCCAATTACGATTTGCTGCATAGGATATCAACATTCTCACTGTACTCATTTTTGCCACCGGTGCAAAGGTCTCATCATAGTCAATCCCATAGGTTTGACTATAACCCTTTGCCACAAGCCTAGCCTTGTATCTTTCAATCTTCCCATTTGGGTCTTGCTTCACAGTGTAGACCCATTTGCAATTAACCACCTTCTTCCCCATTGGGAGAGGTACAAGCTCCCAAGTCTTCTTCTTCTCTAGAGCTACCAGTTCCTCCAGCATAGCCTCATACCACTTGGAGTCTTGCTTCGCGGTTCTCCAATCAGTTGAAACTACTACATACTGTAGTGAAGCAATAAAGGCTTTGTACTCTGGTGACAGAGATTCATATGACATATAGTTCGCTATATCATGCTCGAAGCCATACCTTAGAGGAGGTTTCCTTACCCCAGCTCGTGGTTCCTTCCTCAAGGTAATAGGCAGATCCATCGAATCATCTGTAGCACATAGATCATCATCAGATAAGTCAGCACCTTCAACAGCCGCTGCAACCTGCTGTTGTTGTTGCTCCCCCTGCAATTGTACCTCATCTATTGTTGGAACCTGCTACTGCTGCCCCCTTTAATACACCCTTAGATTTTCATCCTCATTGACCCTTCTCCACCTATCTCCACCCATAGGACATAGAATTGAACAAACCACAACCCTTGGTTGCTCACTTTCCTCAATCCTTGAGGCTTCAAGCTCCCCCTCTCGACTAGTATCATCCATGCTAGGAGAGACGAGGTCAAATAAAGAACTCAAATCAGTTCTCTCTCCATAGAAGGGATCTGACTCCCTAAAAGTCACATCCATACTCACAAACGTGCGTCGTTCAGAAGGGCTCCAACACTTATATCCCTTCTATCCAGAAGAGTATCCCAGGAAGATGCACTTAATAGCTTGAGGATCTAGCTTTCCCACCGAGGGTCTGTGATCTTGAACGAAGCATGTACATCCAAATACTTTTGGAGGGACGATGAACTCATTTTTTCCTTTCAACATCTCACATGGAGTCTTTATTCCAAGTATTCTTGATGGCATACGATTGATGAGGTATGTTGCAGTCATAACTGCTTCACTCCATAGAAACTTAGGCACAGTCATAGTATACATGAGTGACGGGGCTACCTCCAAGAGATGACGATTTTTCCTTTCAGCCACTCCATTATGAGGGGGTGTATGTGGACATAAGGTTTGATGTAAGATTCCTTCGACTGATAAGAAGGTATCAAACTCCTTATTTACGTACTCTGTTCCATTATCTGTTCTTATAATCTGGACATGGGTATTGAATTGATTCTTAACATACGCATAGATGTCTTGGAAGCATTTTAGCACCTTTGTTTTGTGTTTCATAATATAAATCCAAGTCACACGAGTGTGGCAATTAATAAAGGTAACAAAATATTTCATGCTACTAGCAGAGACAACAGGAGATGTCCATACATTAGACAAAGGGGGACACACTGCAGAGTCCCTTGCTCATATATGAGGATCTAATGTGCTTTTCTAAATTCACATGCATCACACATTAGTTTACTCCTGTCCACTTTGTTCATTACATCAGGAAATACTTTACTCATACACTACTACAAAAAGGCTAATACTGGACGCCTCATCACAGACGGTTGACCAAAACCGTTTGTATTAAATGCAATCACAGACGGTTTTGGTTTAGCGACCGTCTGTGTTACTGGCTACGCTAAATACCGTCTGTGAAGAAGTAATATCACAGACGGTTCGTGTTGAAAACCGTATGTGAAGTATCACAAACGGTTGTGAACAAGAACTGTCTGTGATACTACGGTTTTCAATACGAACCGTTTGTGACTTCCCGTCCTCATCACATACGGTTTGTATTAAAAACCGTCTGTGATAAGTATTTCTGATTTTACCATGGCTTGAAATCACTAAATTGCAAGCCATGGTAAAATTGCAGATTCAAGCCATGGTAAAATCAGAGACAATTTTTAATACAAACCGTCTGTGATACGATACATATCACAGATGTTTTTTTTAATACAAACCATCTGTGATAAGATACTTATCACAGACGGTTCGTATTAAGAACCGTCTATGATATATCATCACAAACGGTTTTTTGTATGAAATCGTCTGTGATTCGCAGCGCAGGAGTTCAAAAATTTTTGAACGTGTGCGCGGGAGGCAAAATATTTTGGCGCTGTCCTTATATATTATAGCCACTCCAGCCTTGTCTTACATCAGTCTCTCCCTCTCCCCTCCCCACACCGAGCTCCGGCGACCACGCTCGATTCCCTGTCGTGGTTCGGTGAGGAGACATAGCCAACGACGACAAGGAGGAGGGATGCGGAGGAGCTCCTTGTCTGTCGCAGGAGGTAAACTACCGGAAGGTACGTGTACATCTCCAAAACATACACAATTTGTTGGCTGGTTGTTGTAAAGAAAATTATCTTAATTTTGTGTTACCTAAGGTCGGAGCGCCGTCGAAGGTTTTCAGTCGTCTCTCCTTGCCGACGAGCTTGAGTCAAACTCGACGATATGCAAGAACATCTTGTGATATGCTGGCGAGGTACAGAGAGGAGCTCACAAGACCAATCCAAGAAGCCGATGAGTTCTTCAGGAGCTTGGAGGCATAGATGGTTTCTAGCTAGTTTAACTTTGTAACTTTATTCTTTTTTTCCCATTCGGAGGGGACATTGTGAAATCTTTTAGTTTCCCTTTCTTATAATGTGTTTGCCATTAGAATTTTAATTGGATCTTAGTTGCTTGCTAGAGGTTGCATATGGAAACTATTGTCCAGCAATTAATTGGTTTGGCTCAAAATCCGATTTTTTTTACAATAGAAAAAACTATCACAGACGATTTTGAACAAGAACCGTCTGTGATAAGTAAATTATTACAGATGGTTCTTGTTCAGAACCGTCTATGAAAATAGACTATCATAGACGGTTCTTGTTCAGAACCGTCTGCGATAGCTTTTTTCACAAACGGTTCAAAAACCGTCTGTGATGACCTCATGTCATCACTGACCCATAAACTCAAACAGTTCACGAAACCGTACGTGATGACGTTTTTGAACCGTCTGTGAAGGCCTTTTCTGTAGTAGTGATAGTTTCAAAAGATATATGTCCCAGCCGACAATGCATAAACATTACCCTAGCCTCCTCTTCACTTGACGTCGCCACCAAAGCAATACATAGCCCAACATCTCTCTCCCTTGGATCCAAGTACCACAACCCATTACTCTTGACGCCAGTCCCAAGCTTTCTGCCACTTTGTCTCTCCTGAACAAGACAAGTTTCTCAATCAAATATAACCTAGCAATCCAAATAATCAACCAATGAACTTATTGAGAGCAAATTGACTAGAAATAATGGAACATGTAAAACTGATGGTAGTGTAATGGAAGTACTGCATTGGACAACACCAACACCTTTAATGGGTTGAGATGTTACATCAGCCGTTTGGATAGTTTCCATGTATGTGGGTGAGAATAGAGTATATGATTTAAATCCATCCAACATACCCATAACATGTGTTGATGCACCCGAATCTATAATCCATTTACCTGGATTTGAGTGAGCCAGATTAGTGGAAGCGCAGGATACATTCGCAGTCCTTTCGTCTTTATTTCCTAAATTTTCAACTCTCTTCTTTAGCTGCCTCAGCTCCTCTAGCTCTGCAACCGCGACCTCCACACATTCAGGTGACTCTTCTCTAGTCATTACAAAGTTCGTCTTGTAGTTACTCTGGCCTTCCTTGTTTCCACCTCCTTTATGTCCACTCTTAACATAGACCCGATCTTTTCTTCGATTAGGCTTGCAGGGATAGAGACAGTTACGGCTCAGGTGACCTGTCTCACCACAATTGAAACAATATCTTGTTTGATTCATCGCAAAGCGCGGATGAGTAATCGCAATGCAAAGGTTTGTCATCACCTTTAATCTAGTCTCTTCTTGAGCAATAGCAGCAATTGCTTCCTCCAGTGTAGGAAGAGTAGGCTGGTGAAAGATAGTAGCTCGCCTTCCATCAAATCTTGGATTTAGCCCTTTTAGAAATTCAATCATCCGTCTACGTTCAATCCACTTCTTAACAGTGGATATGCAGTCTGCATGAGGCAACTTTAGAGGATCGTAGTGATCTAGATCAACCCACAATCGCTGTAATTCAGCAACATACTCCATCATGGGGCTCTCCCCCTGTCTCAAATCACTAACTCTCTCCTGTGTCTCAACTATCAGCATCACATTTTCTGCTCCTAAGTACAATTTTGATAGAGCTTTCCATAAGTACAATTTTGATAGAGCTTTCCATACCTCAGTCGTATTTGAGATGGTCTCGACAATTGCAGCAATAGTCAGAGACACAGAACTCAATAGTCACACCACCACTAGTGAGTTGGTAGTACTCTAAGTTCGTCATCCTGCACCCGTCTTATCCACCAGTTCAATTGATTCTCCTTTGACGAAGCTCTTCAGCCCTTTTGTCCTCAGAATCAATAATGCCCTCCGTAACTAACTTAAGTAATTTCTCACACCTTCCACCTTAACATCATTCGACATCAATTCTATTTTCTGCATCGTCTCATCATAAGGGACAATTGTCCTGCCTGAGGACGATACCCCAACCATCTTCTCAGTAAGAAGTTGTGCCAACTTCTCGAGCACATGCTGCAGTCCTTAATTCTCCTCTATAGCTCACTCCGGCAGCACTTTTGCTCCTCATAGCAAACAACGAATAGGCCTTCCTCCTCACAGCACTCTCGCTTCTCCCCTTCTTCTACCGAAACAATGCTTCCTCCTCAGAACTGGCTTGAACAACCCACTGCATGGCATCATCCTCTTTTACAGAAGCTAGGTAAGAAAGTCAGAACTGGCTTCCTCGAATTCGATCCTTAAAAAAATCATCAAATTATTTCGTTTTCTTTTGAATCACCAGGGTTAGATGGCCGGAACTGTTCTTTCGTCCCTTCTCCTTTGAGGACAGACATGACATTGTTCTTACAGAATACAGATAAACCTAGGCCAAGGACACGATATCCGAATTAAACAAGTAACTCAAGTGCACGGAACTTGGTGTTATAATTACGATATTAGATGAATTCCACGTTTTGACTATTGGATGGGTACTACATAGAATTTTTCATGCCTTCTAGTACATTTTGCTCTGAACCAGCCCGGATAAGATGCGAAGAATCTGCGAGGCTGGCTCCGGATCTCCATTGCACCCTGGTGCAGGGGCTGGTGCAGGGGCGTAGCCAGCTTATAGTCAAGTCTCGGGCCGGCCTAAGATTAAACTTGTGTTTATTGTAACATGATGTAGCTGGCCCATTCTTAACAGTATCACTTGATATTTTTAATCTGGGTCTCAGGCTGTTGCACCGGAGGTTCGAGACCTAGATCCGCCACTGCCCTGGTGACTCCCATTATATTGATTACTTCATTGTCAGTTCCTGATTGACTCGGAGGAGGGAGGGTGCTTACTGCACTTAGTAAAATAATATGCACCCAGACACCTGAAAGAATGATTCCTTGGCAATTACATATGTAACAAGTTACCACTCGAGCAGACTACGATATTGAGGGGGAAAAAATCTAATATATCGATTAATTATAAGACATTTAAGAGTTCTGTACGACTTTTGCAAGACCACTAGAACATATGTTGATCATATAGATTAACCAGCTAATAGAATAGCATACATGCCGTAAGTCATGGATATGAATGTGAAATAGAAACTTTACCTGCAGTTTGCTGTCATCGGCGTTCTGGACGCGTAATATCTGAAAAGATGGCCTCCTGCCCTGCAGCACTCATTGTAGAGTGAGTCGATGGATTGTCTGGGTGCACCCCGGTCATCTCAAGGGATGACGTCCCCCCAGCACAGCTGCTGTTGTCCCCTGCACTCTCCTGCAGCTGGAGTGCGACCTCGAGGTTGCAAAGTACATCACCCATCGATGGCCTATCCATGCTACGATCAGCAACACATTGCGCCGCTGTCTTTGCAAATTTCCTGAAGCATTGAGGGGTGATTTTCCCCTTGAGATGAGGGTCGATGATCTCGTCGAGTACACCTTTCTTTTGGCAAGAAAGCGCCCAGTCACGCAAGCTCACTCGCTCGTCTGGAAGGCCAGTGTTTATCACAGGGCGCGCGCACAGGATCTCAAACGACACGACCCCAAAGGAGTACACATCTGATTTCTTGGTGAGACGCTGCAGCCGGAAGTACTCCGGATCAACATAACCGAAGGTGCCTTTCACAGCGGTGCTCACGTGGGTGCTGTCAATGTCCGGACTGGCCTTAGAGAGCCCGAAGTCAGAAACCTTTGCCACTAACTTGTCATCTAATAGAATGTTGGTGGTCTTCACGTCACGGTGGATGACAGTTTGCTCCTCGCCGGTGTGCAGGTAATGCAGCCCTCGAGCTGCACCGATGCAGATCTCAAGGCGCTGCTGCCACGGCAGTGGTGGATTTCTGGTGTTGCTGCCACGGCAGTGGTGGATTTCTGGTGTTGTATAAGTTGTATACACCAGAATCATCTCATTCCTGTCCTCACAGTAGCCAATCAAAGACACAAGGTGGCGATGGCGGAACTTGCACAGCATCTCTATTTCGGTCTGGAACTCATGAAAGCCCTGCTGGGATCTCTGGTTGGCACGCTTGATCGCCACTTTTGTCCCTCCGTTTATATTTGCCTAGTTATATTTGCCGACTCATTGCATGGGAAGGCGTTAATTACTGTCGCCATAGACAAGGCACCACCACATGACTAGACAGAAAGAACAAAAGTGCTAAGCTGTCATGATCCCGATATTTTGTTTGACCTAACCTTCAATTACAGTAACATAATCAGATCTGCCAGAGATCATAGTATATTGTGCAGTGCATTCCATGATCTTTTCATTGCTGATGGAGGCAGTAACTAAAGTAGCTCTCTTGACCCGGGTTTGATCCCCACAAGAGGGGGTGAAAAACACATTTGTTAAAAACAATCATGTAAGACCAGAAATATGGATCTTTGTAACAAAGGATTTGGTGTTTCACATACTAAGTTACTTTTACTAAATGCAAACTACAAAGTGATTAAATACAATACATGTGAAGATAGTATCATCCTAGAGAGGTCGATCTGTCTGAAACTCTGAATTGGTTGGGCCAGAGAAGTGTGATGGTCTAAATGTGCCCTAATGACTGGCTAAAGTTGTCTATTTAGAAAATCGAGTGCCATCTGAATCCTAGCTCAGGAACTCCTTATATATTTGGATAGAAGTTCGAAATTAATGTAATCAGGTGCTTACTCTAGACTGGTGTAATAGAAACAGCACATGAAAATGTTTTGCAGTTTGGTCATTCCGCTCGCGATTGGCAAATTGCAATTGGTGATATCACGACATTTTTGTTCGCCTTTGCGCGTTTCAGATTTGCCGAAGTTGGCCGGCCATCTGGAGCACTGCCAACAGATGAAACACTGTCTGCTGCACCTGGTGACCAGAAGCGTGAGAGACTTTCCGTTGCAAATGATCATTGTGTGCTCTCTTTAGTCTTTAGTGTGCCAGAAAGCAACACTATGATGTCTGTTAGGTTCAATCACGTCGCATGCTTTCAGGAGCCTAATCCTTAATACTTAAATCCTTAATGCTGTTTTAAGTCTAGTAATGTTTCATTTTTTCATTCGCATTAGCAGTCATTGATAGCTCTTCATTGCTGGCTTGCGTGAACGTTGCTAGCTGAGCAGGCGCATGGCAGTTACTCATTTTCATTGCATGTAACGTATTGCATGTAACATGGTATGTAGAGAGTCTTTTGTTTAGTATAAGAAGAGAAGAAGCAGAAAAGGCTAGTCAAGTTTTGGCAGCACAAACTTCCATTGTTCATCTTTTTTCCTCGCGTGTCCAGAGCATTTGCGTACGTTAGCTCGACCCAGTAATATCAATTGGTATCAGAGCCTGACTACCATGGCCTCGCGATCCCAGTCCGGCTCACGTACTCCACCCCGGGAGCGCAGACGGAGCAGGGCACGAAGGGGAGAACGCGAGCAGGTGGTGTAGGAGCGCGTCGTGAGGGAATCTAGCAACGCTGTCGTCTACCCCACGCTGACGGCGACGAACTACACCGACTGGGCTCTCGTGATAAGGGTGAACCTGAAGGCGCAAGGACTGTGGGCGATAATCGATCCCGGCAACGCTAGCGAGAGGGAGGACATGATGGCCCTGGTAGCCATCCTCCGAGCCGTGACACCAGACATGCTGTCCATGTTGGCTGTGAAGAACACGGCCAAGGAGGCATGGGATGCCTTGAAGATGATGAGGATGGGCGTGGATCGTGTCCGCGAGGCAAACGCGTAATAGCTGCGCAAGGAGTTTGAGGACATCCAGTTCAAGGAGGGAGAAACGGTGGACAAATTCTCCATGAGAATTACGAGCCTCGTCAACCACCTTCGAGTCCTCGGTGGAAGAAGAGAAGGTAGTGAAGAAATCCCTTCGCGTTGTGCCATCCAGGTACATCCAAGTGGCAATCGCGATCGAAACGTTGCTGCACTTAAGCACATTGTCAGTTGAGGAGCTCACCGGTCGGCTTTGAGTGGTGGAATAGCAATACGGGTGCGACGACACCAGCAATACCGGTACGCGGCTACTCTTATCCGAAGAGGAGTCAACGAAAGTCCTTCGCAAGGAGTTCGAGGAGTGGCTCGTGCGCATGAAGAACAGGCAGCAAGGGGAAGCTGCGTTAGGAGGTAATCGCGGCGGTGGTACGAGCAGCGGTGACAGTCGCCAGCGTGGCCGGCCGTAGGTCCATGGGCGCAGTGATCGTGGCCAAAGAGATGACGGCACGCTGAGCAGCGGCCGCAACCGGGCGACGGTGAAGTGCTGCAACTGTGGCATAATGGGGCACTAGTCAAAAGAGTGCCGGAAGTCACGGTGCGAGCGTAGGCAGGAGGCGCACCTGACCCGTGCACAGGACGACGCACCGGCACTGCTGATTGTCGAGCACTATGAGCTCGTCCAAGCCGTGGATAGGGCAATGCAGCAGATGGTGTTCCTCAACGAGGAGAAGGTAATCCCAGTGGTGACTGGCAGCAACGAGTGGTACCCCGACATGGGTACCAACAACCACATGACAGGGAATCGGTCGATGATCACGTCTCCCGACGAGACGGTGAAGGGATCGGTCAAGTTTGGCGACGTCTCCATCGTGGAGATTTGCAGAAAGATGAAGAATCTAGATCCGCCATTATATGTTAATGGAGTATTTTGGTTATTAATGACAAATCTATTTGTGAGACTAACATTTCTTTTGTTATACATATTGTTTAGTCTCATTTGGATATAAAGGTGAAAATCAAATAGATATGCATTCGACATTATACTCCTATATCTTGTTGCATTCCTCGGATCCAAAATATAGGTTGAACTCCAATAAAAGTCTAACTTGAATATGTGCATATGTTCCTATTACACAATTTGTGTATGTACACATTTAGGGGGAGTTCACTCTATGTTTTGTGGTTTCATTAGTATTGATCCATATTCCTTTTCCACATATATTAATGATCTTTACTTTGAAACATATCATATGAGTATATCATAACTTGTGTAGTTCAGATATACTCATATAACCTTGAGTATATAAAACTTGTGTAGTTCACATATACTCATAATTTATCTACATTCAATTATGTGAAATTGAAGTGATTATCATAAATTACCAAAGAGGGAAAGATTGTGGTATCTTGTCCCACCATCATGAGTTGATGGTATGTTGTGGTAATTAATGATAATCATATTATGGAACTAACATTTTCCATGAGTTGGATGAATAGGTTTTGTTCTATAGTGATGAAGACTTGGGATGACATCATGAGTTGATAGTCATCGAGTCAAGAGCTTGGAGTAAAGGATGCATCATGTGTTGATACATATCAAGACTCGGGATGAAGGATGTCATCATGTGTTGATGAGCATCAAATCAAGATCCCGAAGCAAAGGAACTCATCATATGTTGATGAGCATTCAAGTCAAGAACCCGGACTTTAAGTGAAGATGTGTGTCATCAAGCTTTAAGAGGATGTGCAAGGCAAAGGTATGACTAGCTAGGGCTAAGGATGTGTTCCTAGTCTTTTAGCGGTCTTGGTGTTTGGTTGGAGACCGGATTGCTAGTATAGGTTGCCATACTATTAAGAGGGGTCTTGATTAGTAGCTTGAGTTAGTCATGTGTTGATAGCTCATTGTGCTTGCTCTAGCTCTCGTGAGCATGTTGCCTATATTTGTGAATGTGTTTTGCAAATAGTTGAGGCTCATGCATAATCCTTGTAGTATGTGACTTTAGTTTGCGAATGTGTTTTGCAAATGGTTTAAGTCCATGTACCTTATTCGTTGTGGCATTGATTCTAAAAGTTTGCAAATGTGTTTTGCAACTTGTTGAGAATCTTGCTTTTGATCCTTTGTTTGCATCACTAATCAATTGACAAATGTGTTTTGCAATTGAGTTTGTTCTAGATGCAAACTGCTGCTTTCTCAGAAAAATTGGTAGTACAGGTGTGTTGTCTACGGTACTACCGCTCAACGGTACGACTGGCTCGTGGTGCGGTACTACCGCAACCCGGTCGGATTGATTTCTAGTTGGCGGTTCGTTTAAAACATAGAGACACCGTTTTGGTTTGGTGCCTCACCCTGGAAACGGTAGTTCCGAGCTTTACTTGGCGGTACGACCACAATGCGGTATGACCGCTTGTTTAGCGGAACTACCGCTCCTCGGTTGTTCCGTTTTGTAGACGGCGGTATGTAAAATCCAAAGAAGTGACTTTTCGGCCTGAGTTGGAAACCCTGCGAACGGTAGTACCGATCCGTTGTGCGGTATGATCAGCCCAAGCAGTAGTACCGCACCTTGGTTGGCGGTAGTACCATGTCAATTTCCAACGGCTAGTTCAGAGCTTCTGATATAGCCGTTACTGTGTGTAGTAGTGGTGTGGTAGTACCGTGACTTGGTTGGCGGTAGTACCGCTCATGTTGATTTTTCAGCAGACTTTGTCCCAATGGCTAGTTTTTGTGTGTGGGCTATAAATACCTACCTTGGCCGGTTGTGGGAGAGTTGCTAGTGTTGTTACACATTCTATTGAGCTAGTGCAAGCCCTCTCATCTCTTTTGTGCATGTGTTATACTTAGTGAGCTTGGAGAGCAAATCCTAAGTGCATGTGTTGCCTTAGGTAGTGGATTGTGTATTCATTGAGCTAAGACACTTGATTAGTTCAAGTGAGAGTCTTAGACTTGTTACTCTTGGTGTTTGCCGACACCTAGACGACATGGAGGAGTCGTGATTCGGTGATCTTCTCAAAGAAGCTTGTGAGAAGGCCCGTCAGTTGTGAGTGGTTTGGTGCTCGCCATCTCTGGAGGGGAGGAAAGAGCAACCCTAGTAGATCGAGGTATTGGTTCGGTTTGGAACCGGTCCAAGTGGTTGGACATACCTCGGAGGTGTTTGGCTTAATTCGTGAAGCTGGTCCAATTAATTTTGGGCTTACCTCAACATGGATTAGGGGAGACCGGTAAGTCTCCGATTACCATGGTAAAACATCATCGTGTCTTTGTGGTTTGTTCTTGTGCTTTACTATTGCAATTTACATTTCCTATATTAAATTGCTTACTTGTTTGTGTATGATTGTTATTCTTTATATAGTCTCATATTGTTGCTGCACTTAGTAAAGACTAGTTGATTTAGGCTTTAATTGTGCAAAACCGAATTGATTTACAATTTCGTATAAAACTCAGTTTTAGCCAAATAAGTTTTTAAAACCGCCTATTCACCCCCCTCTAGTCGGCCTCCTCGATCTTACAAGTGGTATCAGAGCTTGGTCTCTCATTTATTAGGCTTCACCGCCTAGAGAGTAAAGGATGGCTAGTGAGAATTTCTCTTTTGGTAGAGCACCACACTTTGATGGTTCAAATTATGTACATTGAAAAATTAGAATGACCATCATTATTAAGACCATGAGCCCTAACCTATGAAAAATTATTGATGCAGATTTTGCTACTCCAATTGATCCACAAAACCCCACTCAAAGGGAAGCGCAAAACTTGCAACTCGATGTTCAAGCTTTAAATGCTCTATATAGCGCTTTGAGTGTGGAGGAGTTCAATAGAGTGAGCAATCTTGAAAATGCTCATGATGTTTGGACAACTCTCATAGAAATTCATGAGAGAACCTCCTCGGTCAAGGAAGCTAAATTGCATAGGTTAAAGCTCAAATATGAGTCATTTACTATGTTGCCTCATGAGAACATCAATGAGATGTATTCTAGAATGATCAACATAGTAAATGAGCTCAAAGGTCTATCTTGTGATTTAACCGATCTTGATATTGTGCGCAAGATGCTTAGGGCTCTACCAGAGGAATATGAGACCTTGGTGATATTATTCCTCAACTCATCCGAATTGCCAAGGATGACTCCTACCGCTCTCTTGGGGAATCTCCTCACAAATGAAATGTACAAGAAGGACAAAGATGAGCACAAGGAGATGGCCTCAACTTCAAGCAAAAGAATCAATGCTTTCAAAGCTAAATGTGAATCAAGTGAAGATGAGGATCAAGATGAGGAAGATGATGACACCGAAGAAGAATTGGTCACTCTCATGAACAAGATGGAAGATCTAATGAAGAGACGAGATTCACATAAGCATTCAAGCTCATCCTCAAGTACAAAGCACCATAAGACTCTAAGGTGCCACAATTGTCAAAAATTGGGACACATTGATTCGAAGTGTCCTTATGATGGTGAAGATGAAGAAGAGCCCAAGTCATCATCAAGAAAGAAGAAGGATGACAAAAGAAGAAATTTTGTCAGGCTAGCCATAAAGGAAGATCCATCAAACCTCTCAAATGCAAATAAGACTCAATCACTATTTGACATGTCTACATGCTTCATGGCAAAAGGTAACAATGAGGTAAATGATGATGAAGAGCCTTCATATAATGATTTGATGGACATGCTAGTGGACTTAAATGAATTTCTTGGCAAGGAGATGTCTAATTGAAAGTTTTGAAGAAAGAGCATATCTCTCTTCAAAATAATTATAATGTGCTAAAGGATGAACACGAGTCTCTCCTTCTCAAGGAGTTCAATAAGTCCAAAGTGGATATATGCCTTACATGCGATCTATTAGATGATATGACTTGTGTAGTCGCTAACCCTTGCATTGCATCTAAGGTTAGCATATCCACTTCTTGTGATGATTTGCTTGATTTGCCTTGTTGCTAAAAATTAGATACTTCCATTTCCTCTATGCCTTGTGAGACTAATCTTGTAGAGGAAAATAATGAGCTCAAGGCCCAAGTCACAAAATTAAAAAATGACTTGGATAGACGCTACAAAGGGAAAGCCTCTCTTGATGATATCTTGAGCAAGCAACGAAGCGTGAATGACAAGAGAGGAATTGGCTTCACTCCAAAGAAGAAGAAGAATAGCAAGACAAGACACAATGCAAGACAAACGAAGAAATATATCAAATGTCTTGGATGCAATGAGAAGGGCCACATAACCTCGGTGTGCCCAAGTCAAATGGATGTCAAGTCAAGACATTCAAAGAAGAGGCAAACCGGCAAGGAGCAAGAAAAGAAGACAAGTAAGGGAAACAAAAGCCCAACTTGCTACAATTGCCGGGGAAAGGGACACATTGGTAAACAATGTCTCAAAGGTATCTCTCCTAAGCCTATTATATATAATGATCATTATTTGTTTAGGAAGGATAAATATGGCAATGTGTTTGCTAGGATTGTTAGTTCACCTAAGATTATTGTTAGGGCCATTTAGGTGCCCAAATCGATTGTGACTAACATTCAAGGACCCAGCCAAGTATTGGGTACCAAAATGTGCTTAAATGCTTAATAGGTACTTGGAGAGGCATTGGAGGTTTGGCTCACATATAAAGAGGTGGATTCCACCATATGCAAAATTGGAGCCAAGCTTGAGGATGATCACTTCATATCATAAACCATGCCATCTCAGTAATAAGTATTTACATTGAAATATCTAGCCCTTTTTGCCTTGTGTAGGTTGCATTCATGAAAAATCTTATAAAAGGGTGTTCTTACTCTTGTGCTAAAACTCCTTTATTAAAATATTGAGCAAGATGTTTGTGGCACATTAAGGGGGAGTGCTAAATCATGATCACGTATATCACATCTCTATGTGTGCCCAAATAAATTAAGTGCTCGTATTGATTTTCAAAATTGAGCCTTTTAGCCAAAAGTCAAAATTTTTATAATTATTAGTAATCCTTAAAAAAAAACTAGTTGCAAAATATATACAAATACTTTTCAAAGGTTTTCCAAAGGTTTTGGTTCAAGAAAAACCTATTTTAAGTGAAAATGAGTTTCTAGCCAAAATTCTAAATCATAGTATCTTGTTTTTGACCTAAACTAGATTTGTGTAAAATCTATTCTAAAAGGAATTTGACAATTGTCCCAAGAGGAAAATCCTAGAGTTGGCCATTATAAACCTTTTTGGTATTCAAATGATTTCCAAAAGACCAACCTAGCAAAAATTATTTGATTTTGAAACTCGTCTAAAATTCTAGTTCGACCTAAGTGGTCACTTTCTAGCATTTAAGTGAGTTTCGTCATATGAGCCAAAATTATTCACATGAATAGGTCCATAATGGTATTAATGACTTATACATAAAATTGGATAGTCTAAAAATCTTCATTTGCTCAATTTGGTTCATTTGAAGAAATTTCATCAAAATGAGCTTCATTTGCAAAAACAAAAGACTAATTCTTAAAAACTATATTTATTGAAGTTTTTATCTTCTATCTCATGCATAATGATCCTACATGTCATTTCTTTAAGTGCAAAATTAGGGATCATTTGCATATCTCTCCATTCCAATTTCTATCCCTCATGTTCTAGGAATATCGGAACTACCGGCGTTGATACCGCGGTACGACCAGCATTTGAGCTGCGGTAGTACCAATTTTGCTGACAATGCCGTTAATTCATTCTATTCAATTCTAAACCTTTTTGGGCTGCATTCTTTGATCAAGTTGATACTTGTTATATCAAATAGCTACCCTCAAGTACCTTCTTGACTCCAAATGCCATTTTGATCGCTTTGTGATATGTTTATCATAAAAATAGTATTCTTTCAAGTGGTAGCTCCTATTGATTATCTTGTCCTCGGCATGAGATTCATCCTTGTTTGTACCAGTGGTATTCTTTCAAATGATATCATCTTATCCCTTCAAGTGGTATCCTTCAAAGTAGGTATCTAATCTCATTCCTTGTCAATCTTACCTCTCTTGACCAAGCTCATATACTCTCCGAAGTATACAAGTGGATTCTCTCTTTTCCTCTTCTCTTTGGATGCTTTCTTTGAAGATCTTTGTGAAGAGAAGCTCAAGCACTTTGCAAATTCAAGCCTTGTCAACGCATTATATTTACATGTGGTATCTACAAGTGATGCTTATAGACATCTTAGGTGCCTAATGGTAAAGGAGGAGAATTTAATTGCAAATTGATCAAATGAGAGAGTTTGAAGTCATCATGAGTTTTGGATGGACATTTTTCAAAGAGATGACAAATAGGGAGATATTGATTGGATGGAGAAAGCTTTTGTGTGTCAAAAGCAAAGAAAAGAATGTCATGAAGAACCTTTGTGTAAGGGGGAGTTTTTCTTTGTGAAAAACATATTAAATATTTTTGGGTTTATCTAAAATTTGGGTAAACTATTATATGAGAAAACTTATTTGCAAAGACTCCTTTTGGCTTTGATTTATTTTGGATTTTTGGTGTTTAATGCCAAAAGGGGGAGAATGTTTTGGAGAATATTTGGATGATCTCACCTTATCTTGTGCATAGTCAAAAAAGGGGAGAATGATTTCACCTTATTTTATGCATAGTTAACTTTGTGTCATGCATGCAAATAGTCAAATAGCTCAAATTCTTATCTTATGTTGACTTATATCCAAATATTGTTATTGATAAAGGATTTGTCACCAATCACCAAAAAGGGGGAGATTGAAGAATCTAGACTCGCCATTATATGTTAATGGAGTATTTTGGTTATTAATGACAAATATATTTGTGAGACTAACACTTCTTTTGTTATACATATTGTTTAGTCTCATTTGGATATAAAGGTGAAAATCAAGGAGGTATGCATTCGACATTATACTCCTATATCTTGTTGCATTCCTCGGATCGAAAATATAGGTTGAACTCCACTAAAAGTCTAACTTGAATATGTGCATATGTTCCTATTACACAATTTGTATATGCACACATTTAGGGGGAGTTCACTTTATGTTTTGTGGTTTCATTAGTATTGATCCATATTCCTTTTCCACATATATTAAGGATCTTTACTTTGAAAAATATCATATGAGTATAACATAACTTGTGTAGTTCATATATACTCATATAACCATGAGTATATAAAACTTGTGTAGTTCACATATACTCATAATTTATCTGCATTCAATTATGTGAAATTGAAGTGATTATCATCAATTACCAAAGAGGGAAAGATTGTGGTATCTTGTCCAACCATTATGAGTTAATGGTATGTTGTGGTAATTAATGATAATCATATTACAGAACTAACATTTTCCATGAGTTGGATGAATAGGTTTTGTTCTATAGTGATGAAGACTTTGGATGACATCATGAGTTGATAGTCATCAAGTCAAGAGCTTGGAGTAAAGGATGCATCATGTGTTGATGCATATCAAGACTCGGGAAGGATGTCATCATGTGTTGATGAGCATCAAGTCAAGATCCCGAAGCAAAGGGACTCATCATATGTTGATGAGCATTCAAGTCAAGAACCCGGACTTGAAGTGAAGATGTATGTCATCAAGCTTCAAGAGGATGTGCAAGGCAAAGGTATGACTAGCTAGGGCTAAGGATGTGTTCCTAATCTTTTACCGGTCTTGGTGTTTGGATGGAGACCGGATTGCTAGTATTGGTTGCCGTACTATAACATCCCAAATGTATAAACAGGTGTGTGTTTCAAATGTAAGAAAATGTGTAGAAATTAAAACTTTTTCTCACATCTTGAAACTCTTGAACTCCTCTACAATTCTTATCGAAAGTTGTGGAGTTCAAAAATCTAAACCTCCTGTGGACTAAAGTCCAACCCTTATTCAACTTGTCACAAATCGTGTGCCAAACTTGGGAAAATATTTTCCCTTGGTTCTAGAGTTGATGTGGGGCCCCTCTTAAAAATATCATAAGTTTTAAAACTTGTTTGATAATTTTTTGGAGGTAAATCAAACCCTAGAACAGCCTTTAGGAATTTTTGGAGAAAAATGCAGTGCACAAAAATCTCTGGAAATTTTATGAAAGGTTAATCCTAAAGTCAGCAAGCTCCAGTTAAAATTTCATAAATTTTGGAGTTGATTTGCTATCTCAAATAAATCCCTAAAGTTTCAGCTGTTAAATTCAAACTCTAAGGGTCTGCTCTGTTCCTTGGGCTTGAGCCGCTTTCCAAAGCTAGTCAAACCCAACCGCATCCTCAACTCATCAGACCTCCTTTCCCACCTGCGTGAGGTCGTAGCCGTTGGATTAAAATCCAACCGCCACGACCTCCGCCGCGGTCAAACACCGCGAAGACCTCCCACCTGCGTGAGCTCGTAGCCGTTAGATGGAGATCTAACAGCCATGACCTCCCTTCTCATCTCGTAGCCGTTGGATAAAGATCCAACCGCTACGACCTCCCCTTGCCTTTCTGTGTTGTGCCTAATGACCCGGACCTCCAAGACTCGGCAGAGTGGCGTTAGATCCAGATCTAACAGCCACGACCTCCACTCTCATTTCGTTGCCGTCAGATCAACATCTCACGGCCACGACCTCCTTTGTGTCGTGATTAACGTCCAAGACCTCCTATCTCTGTTCGTAGCCTTTGGATCAAGATCCACTAGCCCACGACCTCCCTGTGTGCTGTGTGCAATAGCCACGATCTCCTCGCTCCATTGTGTGCCCTTGGATTGAAATCCAAAGGCCACGACCTCCACATCCCTTTGGCTGTATCGCGCACATCGTTTAAGTCCTCCCCATCAGGTCCACGCCTTTGGATTCAGATCCAACGGCCAGGACCTCCTATCCCCTTCAGCGCCTGACCTCCCTGTTCTTTTCGCAACCGTGCGATGAAGATCGTGCGGCTGTGACCTCCTCCCTTTCCACTTAGATCTTACCATTTCAGATCTAGGGCTGTGACCTCCCTATCCTTCTTATCCAACGGTGGAGAGCAACTCCTGTTCTTCTCCTTCCTCTGTCACGCATGCAAGCGCCATGGTAGTGGGTGTGCAGGTCCTATCTTGTCCCCAACGGCTCTGTGCTGAGCGCATTTAATGCGTGTCAGTGCTTTCCACCTCTAGGTCTGGCTCAGACCTACCCCCATCACCTCCACGTCCCTGTCAAAGCCATGGACCGCGCCATGGGCTAAGCTCACCATGAGCTTAACCCTTGGCTCATGACCTCCTTTTCCCTGGCTATAAAACCTCCCCCTGGTCTTCATTGGCTTCTTTTCCACATTTCACCCTTGCTCTCGGTTCTGTGGAGCTCAAAACACCCAGACCTCCTTGGCCGCCATTGATGACCTTGGAGCTCCTCGGTGCATTGAGTGTTCCAGTGGCTCCCTCATCGACCCTTGCTCTTTTTGCTCCTCTAACTTCCTGGAAGTTTTAACCCTAACTTAACTTTGGGTTGACCTCTTCAGGAGGGAGCTGATTGGAGTTGGAGCTTTGGCCGTGGAGCACCCTTTCTTCATCATCACCAGTCCTCCTCTTTGATTCCTGAGCATCCAGGTAAGCCTCAAGTAGTCCCTAGATGCTTGGGCACATGCTGTATGAATCGCTGCGGAGCTCTTTTGGTTTTTTCGGATTTTGGGCCGTAGAGGTCAAATCCATTCCTCTCCGGCTCGTCGGCGTTCTAGGCCGCCGCCGCCGCCGTCGAGAGTGGACCCATTAGGTGCGCAAGGCTATTTCACACTCAGTGGTGTCCTTGGATGTCGCCAGCGAGGTTTGTATCATCGGCGATGACCACTTCTTTGCGCTCGGGATTTTTGTCGGACGAAGCGGCGGTGCTGTTGTCGTTTAAGGACAAAGATCCTCCCCTTAAATGCATCAATCATTGCTAATCATTGGTAATCTCGGGTTAGCCATTAATGCCTTAGATCCTGTCCCTTGTCGCGTATTTAAGGCCCGCGCGCCTGGTCTCCCCGCACGCGCGCGTCGCTCTGGGACCTCTTTGCCCAAGGACCACCTCGTGGACTTTTGGCAAAGACCACCCCAACGACCTCCCCTCGGGGTCCTCTTTGCAAAAGATCACCCCTGGTCTTTTGTAAGGACAACCCCCAGGACCTCCTCCTTTAGACCTCCTCCTATAGATCTTAACCATCCAGACCTCCCCTTGGAGATCTGAGCCATTAAGACCTCCCCTCTCGTGTTGATCTCAACCGTGTAGGACCTCCTCGAGGTCATCTCAGCCATCTAGGACCTCCCCGTGTAAATCTTGACCGTTAAGGTCCTTCCTGGCTAGATCTGGACCGTCCCGGTCCTCCCTCATTGGTTTTGGTCCGTTGGATGCAGCATCAACGGCCATGACCTCCTTTCCCGTTTGCGCGCGTTGTCGGGAGGACATGGACCGTTGGATCCAAGATGAACGGCCCATGTTCTCTGGACCTGCGCGAGCACGCATGTGCGTTTTTGCCGGGAGGTCTTGGGCCGTCCGATCCAGGATCAACGGCTCATGTCCTCCCGCTCTGTTATGGTTTTTAGAAATTTCCGGTTGGAATTATTTGCAAACTGAAAAAGGTAATGAACTTGTAAAATACATAACTATTTCATTTTAAATCCAAATGAGGTGATTCAAATTTTTTTAGCTCTGGTTTGACCTGGGCTCTAACCTAAAAATGGTTGTGAGCTCAGTTCGGCTCCAGAAAATGGGTTTGCAAATAGGTTTCAAAACTAACTTTAAATGTCACATTAAAAACTCATTTAACTTGTAAAATGCATAAGTAAATCTTTGTAGATTATGTTTGGGTGAATCCAACTTTGTTGGCTTCCTCTGTTAGTGCACTAAATGTTAGAATAGGAATTAGGCATGTCACTATTTTCAAAAGAATTATGGGTGCAATTTAGTTGTGCTCATTTTCATGTCTTTGAAAAATTATAGAAAGTGCATAATAGCTCCAAATGAGATGAATCCAATTGGGTTATTCATCTTATGAGGTGCTTGTTTTACTGTAAAAATCTCAGTTGCACCACCTTTCTAGAAATTTTCGCCAAACAATTTACTTATGTGAATAGTAGCAGTTTGCATTTTTAGAGGCTGAGCAGAATTGTTTTGCTCATATCTTTTGCATTGAGAATCCAAATCAATTGGTTCTTATTGCTAAATTCTCTAAAAATCATCCTCTTGCTGCTTTAAAAATTTCAGAGCATTTAGAGTTAGTTTGCTGTGCTGTCTTCTTGGTTTTCATCGTTCTTATCGATTATTTTCGCCTTTTCGATTTAGGTGTCGACGAGTGTGTTGATCCCGTGAGCGAACGTCTGCAGCAAACTGAGCATAACTAGCAAGGCAAGCAGTTTGATCATATCCCTTATGTCCCATTACTTTAAAAGTCTAATATGTTGTTTAACTTGTATGTATGCATTGCTATTTTGTTGTTAAATGATATCGTTTAGTGATCCTATAGATGCATATCCTGTAGGTAAATGTTCATTCTCTACTACTAAGCCTAGGATTATCTCGCTGTGATGTAGAGTTCGATGGATGGACTCTTATCACTTAGTAGTTGCGTTGATGATGCTTCGAAATGCTTAGATAACGGTAGAAATGGGCGGTTGTCGGCATTATGTCGATGACCTTGATCACACAAAAAAATTATTATTCCATTATGTCTATCTTGTGCTTTGTTACTTTGTAAACAAATAAAACAAAAATGAAAACAAAACTGTTTGACTTGGGCACAATGGATGTTGGTGTGATATGTTGGGTGTGAATGGAATGGTGCCTAAGTCCCCAAGGACCGAGTTACTTGTGTCACTAAGCCAAGCGCTCTTGCGTGCTAACCACACGAGGGGGATATGGGACCTCTCTTGGCTAAGTACTTTGGGAGGTGTTAATTGTGGGTCACAGGTGGTTAAAAATGTTTTTATAAGGGGAAGAGCACCAAAGTTTGTTAGACTTGGCCGGTGTCTCCTATCCTTCGGTTGTCGCGACTCATAATTAGCATCATTCATTGGAAATGCCTCGTAGGACTTAGCCGTGCCGGCATACCAAAGGAAGTGTTCTTAATCTAGTGGCGAAAGGGCGGTCTGGCGTGTGGGTACATTGGTACACCCCTGCAGGGTTAAAACTATTCGAATAGCCTCGTCCTAGGTTATGGACATGCTTGGTAAGGTCGTGCAAGAACTAGACTCAACCATTTAATTAAAACTTGTTGGGTGGTATGAATTGGGTGATTCATGCTATTGTTGTGGTGACCATTGGGTTAGTCACTTCTGGGATTGTTGTTGTCATCTATCTATTGTTATTATTCTTACTTGTCTCGTTGTTACTTGCAAATTTAAAATGAATTGCAAAACTGCTTTGAATCTATTTAATTATTGCAAATGAAAACTTGCTTTATGCTAAAATGAGCCTAAAGCCTTCCACTCAAATAAAGCTTGCATGTAGCTATCTATAGTTCTGTTATACTACACGTCAGTCTTGCGAGTACATTTTTGTACTCATTTGCTTTGCTTAATAACTTTGTTGCAAAGGAAGAAGGTGAGCCCCTAGGGCTTCACTTTTGTGAGATGTGCTTCGAGTTCGACGACTAGCTTGGCGGTCCGGTTAGTTGCCTTGTGGGTAAAGGCACACTAATTGGCTTTTGTTTATGGCCATCTTATGGCACTTTTGCTTCCGCTGTTTATTTAGTTTTGTATTTGTGGTTTGGCCTGTTGGCCTCTCCTTTTGTAATAACTCTCTCTATATTATGTATGTCTTTTATTCTAGTTCGTGCTTTGGTTCTATGTCTTGTATGATATTGATGCACGATTTTGTAAAGGGGTGTGTATACTGCATTCTGGGAAGTATACATATCTCGAAGACACGGGTTATTTCGTTTGTAATGCTAGGGTCAATGGATGACTAAGTATTACAAGCCTAATAAACCGGGGTCCTCACACATACTATTAAGAGGGGTCTTGATTAGTAGCTTGAATTAGTCATGTGTTGATAGCTCATTGTGCTTGCTCTAGCTCTCGTGAGCATGTTGCCTATGTTTTTGAATGTGTTTTGCAAATAGTTGAGGTTCATGCATAATCCTTGTAGCATGTAACTTTAGTTTGTGAATGTGTTTTGCAAATGGTTTAAGTCCATGTACCTTATTCCTTGTGGCATTGATTCTAAAAGTTTGAAAATGTGTTTTGCAACTTTTTGAGAATCTTGCTTTTGATCCTTTGTTTGCATCACTAATCAATTGACAAATGTGTTTTGCAATTGAGTTTGTTTTGGATGCAAACTGCTGCTTTCTCAGGAAAATCGGTAGTACCGGCGTGTTGTCTGCGGTACTACCGCTCAGCGGTATGACCAGCTCGTGGTGCGGTACTACCGCAACCTAGTCGGGCCGATTTCTAGTTGGCGGTTCATTTAAAACAGAGAGACACCGTTTTGGTTCGATGCCTCACCCTGGAAACGATAGTTCTGAGCTTTACTTGGCAGTATGATCGCAGTGCGGTATGACCGCATGTTTAGCGGAACTACCGCTCCTCGGTTGTTTCGTTTTGTAGATGGCGGTATGTAAAATCCAAAGAAGTGACTTTTCAGCCTGAGTTGGAAACCTTGCGAATGGTAGTACCGATCCGTTGTGTGGTATGACCAGCCCAAGCGGTAGTACCGCAGCTTGGTTGGCGGTAGTACCGTGTCGATTTCCAATGGCTAGTTCAGAGCTTCTGATATATCCATTACTATGTGTAGTAGCGGTGCGGTAGTACCACGACTTGGTTGGCGGTAGTACCGCTCGTGCTGATTTTTCAGCAGACTTTGTCCCAACGGCTAGTTTTTGTATGTGGGCTATAAATACCCACCTTGGCCGGTTGTGGGAGAGTTGCTGGTGTTGTTACACATTCTATTGAGCTAGTGCAAGCCCTCTCATCTCTTTTGTGCATGTGTTGCACTTAGTGAACTTGGAGAGCAAACTCTTAGTGCATGTGTTGCCTTAGGTAGTGGATTGTGTATCCATTGAGCTAAGACACTTGATTAGCTCAAGTGAGAGTCTTAGACATGTTACTCTTGGTGTTTGCCGATAGCTAGACGGTGTGGAGGCGTTGTGGTCCGGTGATCTTCTCAAAGAAGCTTGTGAGAAGACCCGGCGGTTGTGTGTGGTTTGGTGCTCACCATCTCCGGAGGGGAGGAAAGAGCAACCCTAGTAGATCGAGGTGTTGGTTCGGTTTGAAACCGGTCCAAGTGGTTGGACTTACCTCGGATGTGTTTGGCTTAATTCGTGGAGCCGGTCCAATTGATTTTGGGCTTACCTCAACGTGAATTAGGGGAGACTGGCAAGTCTCTGATTACTACAGTAAAACATCATCGTGTCTTTGTGGTTTGTTCTTGTGCTTTACTATTGCAATTTACATTTCCTATATTAAATTGCTTACTTGTTTGTGTATGATTGTTATCCTTTATATAGTCTTGACGAGGATATAACAATCCTCATTTAATCATTTATCCATAATTCATATTATGAGGTAATAATGACGTCACATAACTCCTGATTATACCCCTTAAATATTAATAAGGGAGAAGCTGGAGGTCGTAAGTTCTTCTACGACCACCCTGTAGTCGTGGGTCTTCCTACGATTACCCCATAGTCGTAAGTCCTTATAAGACTATCTCATGATCGTAAGCTCTACTACGATCAGTATACAGTTGTAAGCTTTTCTACGACCATCCCCTAGTCGTAAGACCTTCTACGACCAGGCCCTAGTCGACAAGGCTCACAGACATGTGGGCCTAGTCGATAAAGGAATCTTCCGCACCGTATTCAAGATACGGGCAGTAAACTACGCCATTATTTCCTAAGATAATGGCACGATGTTAACTCCCTTTTATGATGATAATTGCCCGGCGACGTGGGAACGTTTTAACTCCTGCAGTAACCTCCAAGATGCTTGGCGCCACGATCGGATGATTAAGTGACCTTTTATTAGAGGTCCAACGGTGTACATTCTGGGGATGGTATAAAAGGCAATGATCATCAGAGCAATGGGAAGGGCCCGAATTCTGAGAAGCACAATACTCTAGTTTTCTGGCTTGATCTTGTAATCCAGTATACTCAATACATACATACAGGAGTAGGGTTGTTATTCTCCGAGGAGAAGGCTTGAACCTGTATAAAATTCCCGTGTCTCAATCTATGTGTGATTTTGAGCCTAGAGGAACCCCTGAATCAAACAATATTTACGTAAGTTCAGTTCTAAAACACTGACAGTTGGCGCCGACCATGGGGATCTTCGAGTCATTAGTTTTTCCCTTCGTCCTTCCAATTCTCATGCTCTCATGGTAGGAGAGTGGAACAAGGAGAACTAGTTTGACTTGGCCAATTATGCAGACATTGACATGGATGCCGGTTTCGACTACGAGCTATGTGATGCATCCTCCGATGGTGATGTCGCCCCTGGAGATCTTTCTCCAGGAGACTTTTCCACTGATGGAGTTGAGGAGGGATCCATATCCCCCACAACTATACGCCCAGATGGGGAATCAGCTTCCTCAGAGGGCAAGGGTCAATCCGACCTCAATGAGGACTGTCCCAAGGCAGACTCAGGGCATGGCGAGGGTTCCCTCTCCAAATGTCCAAGTCCACCTAAGATAGTCTGACCTGGCGTGACAACTCTTGGAAGCCATAATTCCGGGTCTTCATCAGCATTTGGTGATTCTTTATCTCCGGCTAACCCAGCTAAGGATACGATCGAACATGCTCTTCCTGCGTGTCCGACCATCCCATCGCAGGATTTACTTGTCGACGGAGACGGTTATAACCCAAAATTCCCCTTCCTGGAGGGGTTTGCTCCAAGTCGCCAGATGGTGTCATTCGACGACTCCTCAAGTGAGGAGGCCTCTAGCGCAAGTGGAGATCATCAACGGGAGGTCTTCATCCTGCCCTCAGGTAGCAATAACTCTCCTAGAAATAGGGCTGAGGATGCTCCCCAAAGATCACACCCTACGACCGCTAGTGGCGATGACGAGGACGCCTCTAGCGACGAACAGAGTCAACACTCTGATGAACGCGCAGGAAATTATCGAGATCATCATACTCTGCTAAAGCAAGGTCAAAGGTTAGGTATGGATGATTCTGAAATAGTCCGACGGAAACGAGTCGCAACTCATAGAAAATTGTGTGGGCGCGTTCAATACTAGTCGGAGGAAGCTTAGGAATTTCAGCACATCAACGACCTGCTCGAGAACCCCTCTCGAGAACTTGCCCGAGCATCTGGTTACGACCTCTTCGCCGAAGAGATCGCACAAAGGCTGCGAAATACGATGAGCAAGCTCGAATGACCCCACCGACATCATTCTGGAAGTCGTGGCAGTACGACTCCATCAGCTTCCAGTCGTTCGAATAATTCACCGCATGGAGATCGCCACAAGGTACATCGCTCCCCAATCCGGAAAAGAGTTCCTCGAACGTCTGAAGAACATAAAGCTCCTAGGAGAGGTGACCATTCACCGCTCCGACCCAAAGGTCTGCAACGGCAGACAAGATACGAGGAGTATTACCGTCGTAGGATCGAGACTTACCATAAGTCAGATTCACCAATGGCTGGGTATCGTCGAGTACGATCACCTAGCGACGTCAACCCCTCTTTAATGCAAAGGAGGCGTTACGACGTAATTACCAGATGTCAGGCATTTTCGCCTGACATCCGAGCAGTTCACTGGCCGCCGAGGTTTCGACCAGGGAACATGGAGAAATTTGATGGGTCTCAAAATCCCATCGAATTCCTTCAAATCTACACAACCGCTGTTCGAGCAGCAGGAGGAGGAGAGCGCGTCATGGCGAATTACCTTCCAATTGTGCCCGAAGGGTCTACTCGATCATGGTTATTAAACCAACCAGTCGATTCGATCTACTCATGGAAACATCTCTACGATCTATTGCTGGCCAATTTCCAGGGCACCTACCATCGCCCCGGAAAGGAAGACGACCTACATCGGATGCGACAAAATGACGATGAAACACTACGTCAATTCATCAGGCGTTTCAGTCAGGTTCGCAATTTGATTATAGAAGTTTCTGACTCATCTGTTATCAGAGCCTTCAAACAGGGAGTCTGCAGCAGAAGGATCACAGAGGACATCGCTTTAAATCTTCCCGCTACTGTAGCTGAACTCTTCGGATGGCTGATCGGTACGCTACTACTGATGAAGCAGTCGAGTGGACCAAAATCATCGATCGAGATGACCAGCACCCTCAGGAGAAGGGCGAAGGTAACAAAAAGAGGGAAAAAAAGACCAAGAAATCCAAGAACAAGGCAAAGGGCCAAAAGCCTCAAGCCAATTCTTCTAAGGAGGTCTTGGTCGTAAGTGATAAGGAGCCACAAACTACCAAACAATACCCCGATCGAGGCAAAGGTAAGCGCCCCGAACGGAAGAACGACAAGCCTAGGTGGTGCCCTTTCCATAAAAAGGAAGGGCATGACCTCCGCAATTGCCAAGTTTTCCAACAAAAACTCGAAGACTACTACAACGGCAAAGGGCCACTCCCTGCCCTCGAAGAAGTAGGGCAAGCCAGTGGTCGTACGCAGTCGGACAACAACGAGGACATGCCGTTTCAGGATCCTGAGCACACCATCGAGCACATCTTTGGGGGATCATCGGCGTGCGAGTCAAGGCAACAGCTTAAGGCAGTCGAACGTGAGGTAAACTCCATTGACTCCCCTCTTGTCAATAAAGTACCGAAGTGGTCAGAAGTCACCATCTCTTTTGAGAAGGGTGACTGCCCGATCCCTTCGATCCGACCAGGTTGTTACCCGATCGTGGTCGAACCCACCATCAATAGCTGTCGAGTGAATCGAGTGTTGATTGATAGTGGTAGTTTGTTAAATATTTTGTTGACGAACACCCTAGACGAGATGCAAGTACCCAGGACCAAGGTAAGGCCGGTAAGATATTCATTTTATGGTATTATACTGGGATCTTCGGCCAAACCTATTTGTCAAGTTTCCCTTCCTATTACATTTGGTTCACCAAGTAATTTCAGGACGGAGAAGATCTCCTTTGATGTGGTCAATTTCGATACGGCATATAACTCCATACTCGAACGACCAGCTTTGGTAAAATTCTTAATGGCAACTCATTATGGGTATCAATGTCTTAAGATGCCAGGTCCCAAAGGAGTAATCACAATTCATTGTGATAAGAAGATGGCGCACACGTGTGACCGTCGATCCCTCAAGATGGTAGGTCAGATACCAGCTCGGGAAGAAAAAGGGCAGCCTTCGACCAAGTGCTCGAAGCCTAAAGCTGCGCCCAAGCCGAACGACCAAGTCAAAGAGGTTCCCCTGGATCAAGAGGAACCTTCGAAGACTGTTCGCATCGGGGATATTTCCGACCCCAAGTAGGAAGACACCCTCATCACTTTCCTCCGAGCAAACGCAGATGTCTTCGTGTGGCAAGCATCCGACATGCCCGGAGTCCCCAGGGAAGTGATTGAGCACAGACTAGCTTTACGGCCTGACAAAGTACCCGTAAAACAAAAATTATGGAGATTTTCCCCTGATCGACGAGACGCTATACGGCCAGAATTGGACAAGCTACTTAAAGCAGGCTTTATAGAGAAGTCGACCACCCAGAGTGGTTGCCCAACCTTGTAATGGTTAGGAAGTCTAACGGCAAGTGGCAAATGTGCGTTGACTTCACTGATCTTAATAAATCTTGTCCAAAAGATGATTTTCCTTTACCTCATATCGATTAGTTGGTTGACTCTACTGCTGGTTGCGAAACATTAAGTTTTCTAGATACATATTCTGGCTAGCATCAGATTAATATGTGTCTAGAAGATGAAGAAAAGACCGCATTTATTACTCCATTTGGTATATTTTGCTATGTCAAAATGCCATTTGGTCTAAAAAATGCTGGCGCTTCTTTTCAACGTTTGATGCAATCGACTTTTTCACCTCAGCTAGGCCGAAATTTGAAAGCCTATGTTGACGATCTAGTCGTAAAAAGCATCAAATGGCTTGATCATGTTTCAGACTTGCAGGAGACATTCGACAACCTCAGAAAGCACCGCTTGAAACTCAACCCTGAGAAGTGTGTGTTTGGAGTCTCTTCGGGAAAGTTGCTTGGATTCCTGGTCTCTGTACGAGGGATCGAAGCAAATCCCGAAAAGATAAAAGCCATTGTCCAAATGCGCTCTCCAACCACAAAGAAAGAAGTCCAAAAACTCACAGGGTGTATGGCGGCTTTAAGTTGTTTCATAGCACGACTGGGAGAAAAAGGACTACCTTTCTTCAAACTTCTAAGGAAGCACAAGGGTTTCGAGTGGTCGGAAGAGGCAAACGCTGCCTTCGAGGATGTCAAAAGATATCTTACGAGTGCTCATGTTCTGGTTTCCCCGAAACCAGAAGAGACGCTCTTGATTTATCTAGCTGCCATGCCACAGGCAGTGAGCGTAGTACTAGTCGTAGAACATGAACACGTTCAATGACCAATGTACTACGTAAGTGAAGTTTTGCACGGACCTAAGGAGCGTTACCCTCAGGTCCAAAAGCTTCTCTATGCCCTCCTCATGTCTTCGAGGAAACTGCGGCATTATTTTCAAGCGCACAAGATAATTGTGCCGTCTAAGTTTCCCTTGGGAGTAATCCTCCAGAATAGGGAAGCAGCGGGACGCATGTCTAAATGGTCAGTAGAACTTAGGGAGTTCGACCTCCATTTCGTGTCCTGAATGGTTATTAAATCCCAGATCTTGGCAGACTTTGTCGCCGAATGGACAAATCCTGAACCTGTTCAGGATCCTCAGTACGATACCCACGACAAGTGGACGATGTACTTTGATGGGTCATTTACTTTAAATGGCTCGGGGGCTGGGGTGGTCCTGGAATATCCTAACGGAGAGACCTTAAAGTATGCCATACAGCTAAACTTTCAGGCCACTAACAACGTGGCAGAGTACGAAGGTTTACTAGCCGGCATACAAGCTGCGAAAGCACTCGCGATTCGACGACTACTCGTGAAAGGAGACTCTCAACTAGTCGTGAATCAGGTCAGAAAAGAGTACCAGTGCTCTAACCCAACCATGTCTCGGTACTTATCAGAAGTTCGAAAGCTTGAAAAGCATTTTTTCGGTTTCGAGGTACAATTCATCCCTCGAAAGGATAATTTCCTCGCAGACCAGCTTGCTCGAATAGCTTCTTCCTGATCACTAGTACCAAAAGGAGTCTTCTTGGAGCAACTTCAGAAGCCGTCTCTAGTGGAAACACCAGAGACATCTCCTATTGAGACAGCCTCTCTAGAATACGAAGATACTTGGATGGATCCCATTTACAAGTATCTTCAGACGGGTTCCGTGCCCGATGATGATCTCAAAGCAGATCGTTTATCCCGAAAGGCCAAAATGTATACTTTGGTCGAAGGAGTCCTCTATAAAAGAGGTACTCAAGGGGTACTCATGCGATGCATACCACAGAGAGAAGGACTGAACCTCCTTCATGACATACACGGGGGCATCTGTGGAACTTATGCTTCCTACAGAACATTAGTTGGTAAAGCCTTTCGACAAGGATTTTACTGGCCAACAGCCCTCTATGATGCCAAAGAGATGGTTAAGAAATGTGTACAATGCCAGTTTCACACTAGGCAAATACATTAACCAGCTCAGACATTACAAACAATTCCTCTATCATGGCCTTTTGCGACCTGGGGTCTCGATATCCTAGGACCGTTCCCAAGGGCTCCAGGAGGTTTCGATTTCCTTTTTGTGGTTATTGATACGTTCACAAAATAGATCGAAGTCGAACCTGTGACTGGGATCACAACGAAAGCCGCAAAACGGTTTATGATGAGAAGCGTGATTACTCGATTTGGAGTCCCCAGTCGAATAATCACAGACAATGGTAAACAATTTTCGAGCGCAAAATTTCAGGAATTTTGCGACGAGTTGGGTACCAAGCTCTGTTATGCCATTGTCGCCCATCCCCAAAGCAATGGGGCAGTCGAACGAGCGAATGACCAAATAATGCAGGGAATTAAAACTCGAGTCTTCAACCAGCTTGTTAAGCGCTTAGGGGCTTGGTGTAACATCCCAAATGTATAATTAGGGTTATTCAAGCATAATTATATGTGTAGAAATTAAAACTTTTTCTCACCTCTTGAAAAACCCTAAAATCTCATGTGATTCTTGTCCAAGAGTTGTGTAATCCAAAAACACAAAGCTCTTGTTGACCAAAAGTCAAATTCCTCTTCCAATTATTTTAAATCTTGTGCCAAACAATTGGAAAGTATTTTCCTTGGTCCCAAAACTGATATGGGACCCCTCTGAAAAATATCACAAGTTGTAAAACTAGTTTGATAAATTTTGGAGGTAAAACAATCCTTTAAACAACCTTAATGAATTTCCTGAGAAAAATGCATTGCATAATAACCTCTGGAAATTTTATGTAAGGTTAATCTTCTTGTCAGCAAGCTCCAGTTAAAATTTCATCAAATTTGGAGTTCATTTGCTATCTCAAATAATTCGGTAAGTTTCAATTTGTTAAAACTAAATTTTAAAGCCTACTTTGTTCCTTGGGCTAGCCACTTTGCAAAGTGGTCATTCAACCCCATCGATCTCCTTCCCACCTTGATGAGGTCGTAGCCGTTGGATCCAATCCAAAGGCCACGACCTCCCCTCAATCAACGCACCGGGACCTCCCTTGAAGTCCTCCGACCGCGTGGACCTCCTCGGGTCAGCGTGGGCGCCAGACCTCCTCCCATGGTCAACACCGCAAGGACCTCCCACCTCATGAGGTCATTGCCGTTGGATCCGTGATCAACGATCATGACCTCCCTGTGTGTTAAACCTCAAAGACCTCCTCGAGTGTTAAACCATCGCGCCGAGGTCATCCCACCATGTTGAGGTCGAGCCGTTGGATCAAATCCAATGACCACGACCTCCTCCTCAACATACTCATCAGGTCATCCCACCTCACGTGAGGTCATAGCCCTTGGATCCAAGATCCATGGCCCCGACCTCCTCCTCTCAACCTAAACTAAACAAACCTCCCACCTAACCAAGGTCGTGGCCGTTGGATCGATCCAACGACTCACGACCTCCCGTGTTATCAAGCACTCACAACCTCCCCATCGTTTGTTGTGCACCGTTAGATTAAAATCTACGGTCACGACCTCCTTTGTCTCATGCGCACTGAGACCTCCCAAGCCGCGTGAGATCGTAGCCCTTAGATCTAAATCTAAAGGCCATGACCTCCCTTGCACATTGCGCATCGTGTCGGACCTCCCATCAGTCGGTGCCCTTGGATTTAAATCCAAAGGCCATGACCTCCCCTCAGTCTCTTATGTTCGCGTGCGGCTAAGTCCCAACTGGAGGTCCGCACCGTTGGATGGAGATCCAACGCTTTGGACCTCCTGTCCCTTTTCCTCACGTGCGTTTTCACGTTAAGGGGATCGGAGGGCCACGACCTCCTCGCCCTTGATCGTGTGGCTGGGACCTCCTCCCAGCCACTTAAAACTTAACGGTTCAAAATAGGATCCGATGGTTAGGACCTCTCCTGTGTCTTATCCAACGGCCATAAAATCCTCCCTGTTCTTCTCCTTCCTGGCGCTACGGGCAAGCTCGAGCAATGCATTTAATGCAAGTGCGCCATGGAGTATGTATATGACTCTTTCTTGACCGCATTTAATCTTGGTCGGCTTTAGCCTCTCGGGTCAAGCTCTAGCTTTGCCCCTTGTCAACCTTTATGTCTTGTCCCTCCTTTGGACCGTGCCATGGGCCAAGCTCACCGTGAGCTTAGCCGGTGGTACGACCTCAATTGCCCTTAGGATAAAACCACCCCATTTGTGCCTTTATCTTCCTTTACAAGCCATTGTTCTTTGCTCACCCATCGTGCTTGTGAACTTTAAGCCGCATGAGCTCCTTGGCCGCCATTGTTGGACTTGAAGTTCCTCGGTGGACAAGGGTCACTGGGGTTTCCACCTTTCTCCTTGCTTCCATTTGTGCCTTCCTCTGGGATCAAGCCCTAACCTAATTTGTTGGGCATTTTGTTTTCAGAGGTGGTCAAAGTCGGGCTTGAAGTGGAGCTTTGGCCGTGGAGCCCTGTCTTCCCCAACTCCGCCCCCACCTCCACGACCTCCAAAGACCTTAGGACCATCGGGTAAGCCCTGTTAGTCCTTTAGATCTTTGGCACCATATGAATGATCTCGCGGAGCTTTAGTTTGGCATAAGCTTGTTTGTCGCTGAGCTCATTTTTGCTTTTCGGTTTTGCCCGTCTTGGTCACCTCTGTCCTCTCGGCTCGCCGGCGTTCAAGGCCGTCTTTGCCGTTGAGAAGGTCCGTTGGAGTGCTTGGCGTGGTTATTGCGAACCGCGGTACCATTGGACCTCGCCGGCGAGGTCTACATCGCCGCGAGAACCAAATATTTGAACACGGATTTTTGTCGGGACGCAACGACCGCGTTGTTGTCGTTTTAGGACAGAGCTCATTTGGGGTTATGCGCCATAAATTGCTAAATCTCGCAATCATTGGGTGGGTCTTGATGTCCTTAAATCCACCAATTATTGCGCGCTTTAAGTCCTCCAGCGGACCTCCTTGTGTCCCACGCATTTATGCCCTGTCCAAACATGTGCGTGCGCGAGCTGCAGGATGTCGGACCTCCTCCAAGGAGATCTGGAGCGCCCAAGACCTCCTTGGCGCAATCTTAGCCGTCGAGACCTCCTGGAGGTGCAGCGACGCTGAGGACCTCCTCTGGGACCTCCTCGAGGTCATCTCACCGTTGAGGACCTCCCCTTTTAATCTGGTCCGTTCCGGACCTCCCTTCCATGTTGTGGTCCGTTAGATCTTCCATCTACGGCCATGACCTCCCCCTCACCTCGCGCATGTGCGTGGTTAGGAGGTCCAGGACCTCTGGACCTCCCATGTGCGTGTGTGTTGTTCTCTTGGGAGGTCTGAGCCGTTAGATCTGAGATCTGTGGCTCACGACCTCCCATGTCTTTGTGAATGTTAGGAAGGTCAGTAAATTCTTAAGTATGAACTGAACTGAGGTATAAACTTTAGAATTTCATATCTTTTTCTTCTTAAATCCAAATGAGGTCATTCAAGTTGTGTTAGCTCTGTCTTAAACTTGACTTTAATCCAAAAATGGTTGTAAGTTGAGTTCAGCTCCAGAGCACAGTTAGCCACTAGATTTTAAAACTCCTTTTTAATATACATTCAAATTAATGCTTAGCTTGTAAAATTCATAACTACTGCTCTGTAGGTTGTTTTTGAGTGAGACCAACTTTGTTGGTTTCCTCTATTAATGAACTCACTAAGAAAATTAGTTTTGAGCATGTTGCTGTTAGAAAATGAGGACTTGTGCATTATAATTTTGTTCAAGTTCTTGTTTTTGAAAAATTATAGAAAGTGCATAATAGCTCCAAATGAGATGAACTCAATTGTGTTATTCATCTCATGAGGTGCTGGTTTTGCAGTAAAATTTCAGCCTCACCACTGTTCTAGAAAATGTTGCCTCATAATTAAATTAGTGAATAGTGCAGTTTGGTATTTTTAGGGCTGAGCAGAATTGTTTTGCTCATAACTTTTGCATTAAGAATCCAAATCCATTGGTTCTTGTTGCTAAATTCCCTAAAAATCACCCTCTTACTGCTGTAGAAATTTCAGAGAATTTGGAGTTCGTTTGCTGTGCTGTCTTTGTTGTCTTTCGTCGTTCTTATCGGTTCTTTATCGTTTTTCCGTTAGGTTTCGACATTTGTGGTGATCCCATAAGCGACCCTCCGCAACAAAGTGACCAGCAGCAAGGCAAGCAGTTTGACCATTTCCATCATGTCCCATTACTTTAAAGCTTACTACTTTGTTTTACTTCTATGTATGCATGCTACTTTGTGTTAAATGTCGCTAGCTTTCCTATAGTTGCATAATCTGTAGGAATTGTTATCCTCTACTACCAATGAGCCTAGGTTATTCGCTGTGGTTTGAGCTCGTTGGATGAGCTCTTATCACTTAGTAGTTGCGTTTAAAACTGCTTAGACATGCTTAGCTATCGGTAGTAATGGGCGATCATCGACATAGTCGATGGTCTTGATCACACAAGTATAATTATTCCTCCTATATGTCCAGCACTTGTGCTTTGATTAATTTGTAAAATCAAAAACCGAAAATAAAATGTTGATTTAGACTTGGGCATATTGGATGGATGGTGCGGTTCTTGGAATGTGGTGGTATGCCTGGGTCCCTAAGGACCGAGTACTTGGGTCACTAAGCCAAGCGCTTTTGCGTGCTAACCACACGAGGGGGATATGGGACCTCTCTTGACTAAGTACTTTGGGAGGTGTTAATTATGAGCTGGTTGGTGGGTATGTTTTAATAAAATCTGTGTGTGGTGTTGGGAGGGAGCATTGGCGCACGGTTAGGCTGTCTAATGTGTCTTGTCCCGTGGGTTCGTGCTCGTAATTAGCATCGTCCATTGGAAATGTCTCAGAGGACTTAGCCGTGCGGCACACCAAAGGTCGTGTGCCTAAAGGAAAGGCGATGCGACGTGTGGGTACATTGGTACACCCCTCGCAGGATAAAACTATTGAATAGCCTCGCCCTAGGTTATGGACATGCTTGGTAAGGTCGTTCAAGACTAGTCTCAACCTTTTAATTAAAACTTGATGGGTTGGTATGAACGGGGAGTTCATGCTATTGTTGTGGTGACTAAGGGTTAGTCACTTCCAGGTTTGTTCTTATTGTTGTTATTATGTTATTATCTCGTTGTTACTTCAACATTTAAAAATGCTTTGCCAAATTGCCTTCAATCTACTATGTTATTGCAAATAAATGTTGCTTTATGCTAAAATGAGTCCAAAGCCTCATCCACTTAAATAAAGCTTGCATGTAGCTATTTATAGTTCGTTATCTCACACGTAAGTCTTATGGAGTACTTTATGTACTCATCCGTGGTTGTGGCATTTTTGTGGCTTTTGTTGCAGAGGAAGAAGGAGAGCTCCAAGAGCCTCTCTTTTGTGCTACGTGTTGCGCTTTTTCTTGACGACTAGCTTGGCGGTCCCACAGATGCCTAGGGTTAAGGCACACCGATTGGCTTTGTGTTATAGCCATCTTTATGGCACTTTTGCTTCATTGTTATCTTTTGTATTTATTGCTATTTGGCCTAAGGGCCTCTCTTTTGTAATATCTTTTCCTTATTAATATTAACTTCGGTTTGTTGCTTATGTTCTATGTGTTGTATGGAATTGATACATTCTTTTGGTGTGAGGTATGTATCTTGCATCCGGGAGTATACATCTCTCGAGACCGGTTTATTTGGTTGATAATACTAGGTCAATTGGATGACTAAGTATTATGAGCCTAATAAACGTCGGTCTCACAAAAGTTGGTATCGAGCCGTTATGACCGTAGTAACACAAGCTTGGTTGTCTTTAAGATATTTTGGAAAACCTATTTTCAAAGTATAAACGAGATTTGAAAGCTTAAGAAAAATTCTCAGATTTTACTCCTCATCTACCTTAGCTTTCTCTTCTCATCTCACTCTAATTTGAGTTTTGAAAGTTGTTTTCCTCTCTTCTCTTCTATAAAATAGTCATTATCGATTAATTGGGTTTTGGGTAACATATGAGAGTTCTAAATTGATGTCTTGGCTACCTTCTTGGTGAAGAATAGAAGTATTTGAAGGCTTAAACTCAAATCTGAAAATTCTGGACAGCAAGCAAGCATTTTAGGGCAGCAATGCTTAAGCTAGTAAATGAGGTAGAAAATGAGAGGCTAATCAACTAAAACTTGTGGGAATAAAAGGGTAAGATGTGATACTAGTTAGCTAAGTATCTAACACTTATTTCGCTGCCTTAACCTTGCTCTCTAATAGTTTTAGATCTCATCTTACAATCTGATTTGTAATCTTCCGATCAATTACTCGTTCATTCAATACGGGTTAGTTGAGTTGAGAAGTTGAACCTTGCTTTTGGTGTTTCTTGGCTGTTTGTAGAGTCTTTTAGAAGCTTTTAAAGTTAATTACTCGTTGTTTTGGCTTTCGTTTAGGGTGATCTTCATTCCCCTAGTCGATCGCTTTTGTTTTCTTTAAGGCTTAGTTTTTCGGGTCTAGTTGCTAACCAAAATTTCTTGTAACAGGATGGCCGGACGCACTCGTAGCGGCCAAGGCCAGTCAGCTGTCCGGACGAGGAGCTTCCTCCTCCTCCGACCATGGCCGAGGTCCTTCTTCAGATTGAGCGCAACCGCGCGGATGACAGGAGAGTTCTACTGGACGTCATCGCGCGCAACACCACTGCCCTTACCGGAGCTTCAGGATGCGGGCGTGGAATGCCCATCGGCCTCGTGGGGTCTTCTTGAGTTCCTTCGTACTCAGCCCCTACCTTTCTGGCCCGAGGACCTTTGGATGCGGACGATTGGCCGTCTTGTGGAGCGTAAGCCAGATAGCGATGCGCCAGAGCACGAGAAGGCGCTGTTCAGATCGCACCGGCTTGAGGGTGCGGCTTTGTCCCGTGGGAGAGCTATCTCGCCATGCAGCCGTAGACCACACCGTCTCTTGGGAGGAGTTTCAGTCTCGCCTTCCGTCGGGCTCACATCCTGCCGGCTTGATGGAGATCAAGAAGGGGAGTTTCTTCTGCGCTCAAGCAAGGGCGAGCTTCGATCATGGAGTATGTGTACGAGTTCAACCATCTGGCTCGTTATGCTCCTGAGGATGTGGCCACTGATATGGCCAAGCAGGCCAAGTTCAGGCGTGGCTTGTCCGAGGAGCTGAAGGACAAGCTATCCATTGCCGACTTTCCTGATTTTCAGACCTTGGTCGACAAGGCCATCGTCGCTGAGCATGCGGCTCGGGAGCTTATGGATTCCCGCAAGCGCAAGTGGGAGACCTATAAGACTTCCAGGCCCAGTGCTTCCCGCCCTCGTTTCGGGCAGTCTCAGGGGTACCACTCTCATTCTTCGGCGCCCCCGAGGTCACCTGCCTCGTTCCTCGTCCCTTCGCAGCCGTGTCCTACCACGCACTGCGAGTCGTGACGGCCCAATAACCAGTGCCGGGGTCACATGTTTCTCATGCAACGAAGGGGCATTATGCGAACCAATGCCCTAAGAAGACAGAGGCGACCCCTCGCCCTAATGGAGGACGCGGTCGAGGTGGTGCATCTCAGACGGAAGATCGTCCCGCTACCCAAGGCGTGGGTAGTGGTCGCGTCAACGCCATCACCGCAGAGGAGGCTCAGGAGGCACCCGACGTCGTACTAGGTACACTTTTCGTTAACTCTCACCTGCTCATTGTCTTGTTTGATTCAGGAGCATCTCATTCCTTTGTTTACGAGTCTTTTGCTCTTTGTTGGAGAGCTTCTTTCCTCTCCATTGTCGGTCTCGCTTACTCATTCGCTCTCTGGTTCGGAGTTGAGAGCCGAGATTGAGTGTAGGGATGTCCCTATCGAGATCGGCGAGGGTTCTTAGCAAACCTTATCCTTCTCCATTCAAATGAGTCTAGATGTGATTCTTGGCATGGATTGGTGTCTCAAAGACATGGGACAAATCGATTGTGCCAGAAGCTCATCTCTCTGTCTAGTTCTTCCGGTGAGCGGGTTTGCTTCTCACCGGTCGCTAGATCCTCATCTCTTCGCTTGAAGCGAAGCCCGCTCCAGATATTAGCGAAGTCCCAACAGTTTGTGACTTTGTTGATGTCTTTCCCGCTGATCTTCGAGGATGCCACCCGTTCGAGACCTCGAGTTTGTCATTGAGTTGGCTCCGGCATCGCCCCTATCTCAAAGAGGCCTTCTGGATGCCACCGAGCGAGTTGGTGGAGTTGAAGAAGCGATTAAGTGAGCTGCAAGAGAAGGGTTTCATCCGCCCTAGCTCATCTCCGTGGGGTTGTCCAAAGCAATCTTCTTAAAGAAGAAGGGCGGTACTTTCGCGATGTGCGTTGATTACCGCCCACTTAATGAAGTGATGATGAAGAACAAGTATCCATTGCCCGCATCGACGATCTTTTCGATCAATTGTTGGAGCTCGAGTTTTCTCCAAGATTGATTTGAGAGTGGGATATCATCGGGTCGAATTCGGCCTGAGGATATTCCAAAGACGGCGTTTCTACTCGCTACGGCTTGTAACGTACCTTTGTCGTCATGTCATTCGGCTTAACCAATGCTCCTGCCTTGTTCATGAATCTCATGAATTCGGTATTCATGGAGTATTTGGATAAGTTTGTCGTGGTCTTCATCGATGATATTCTTATCTATTCCAAGAACGATGAGGAACATGATCAGCATCTGAGGCTTGTGTTAGGCAAGCTACGTGAGCACCTGTACGCGAAGTTCAGCAAGTGTGCATTCTGGTTGAAGGAAGTGGCTTTCTTAGGCCATATTCTTTCGGCAGAGGCGAGCCGTTGATCCTAACAAGGTCGCGATGTTCTTTCATGGAGTCACCTATTTGGTCACCGATGTGCGGAGTTTTCTCGGTTTAGCGGGATATTATAAATCGCTTTATCGAGAACTTCTCCAAGATCATGGCCGATGTGAGTTGCTCAAGAAGGACAAGAAGTTCTTGTGGTCCGCTGAGTGTGAGGAAAGTTTCCAAATACTCAAAGAGCGTTTGACCACCGCTCCTGTTCTTGTTCTTCCTGATATCCATCGAAGCTTCGATATCTTTTGCGATGCTTCTCGTCGAGGCCTCGGTTGTGTCCTTATGCAAGAAGGCAAGGTAGTGGCCTATGCATCAAGACAGTTGAGACCTCATGAACTCAACTACCCTACTCATGATTTGGAGTTGGCTGCTTTGTGATTCATGCACTTAAGATTTGGCGACATTACCTAATCCAGAATCGTTGTGAAGTGTATTCGGATCACAAAAGCCTCAAGTACTTGTTCACCCAACCCGACTGAACCTCGGGCAAAGGAGATGGTTGGAATTAATCAAGGACTATGATATGGGTATTCACTACCATCGGGCAAGGCTAATGTAGATTCTTGGATGCGCTTAGTCATAAGCGCATTGTAATGCCTTAGTGCTCAAGGAGCATTCGCCCTCTCTTCTCGAAGCATTCCGGCGTCTCAACTTGGAGATAGTTGAGCATGGATTTCTCATTGCCATGGTTGTGCAACCAACCTTGGTGGATCGGATCAAGTCCGCTCGGCGATCGATTTGGGAGTGAGCCACATTAAGGCAAATGTCAAGGCCGAACGACCAAGTGCTTTTCTCGAGGATGAGCATGGTGTTGTGAGGTTAGACAACGCCTTGTGGTTCCAAAGGACATGGAGTTGCGGAATTTGATCCTCATGAAGCCCATGATTCGCCTTTTATCCATTCATCCGGGGCCACAAAGATGTATCAAGATCTCCTTTGAGATTTTGGTGGACCCGAATGAAGAGGGAAATCGCGAGTTCGTTGTCGAAAGCGACGTATGTCGTCGTGTCAAGGCCGAAGCATCGGCGTCTCTTTGGGCTGCTTGACCTTTGCCAATTCTCGAGTGGAAGTGGGATTCGATCGAATGGATTTCATCACGGTCTACCACATCCACAAGAAGAATGATGCCATTTGGGTCATCATCGATCGATTGACTAAGGTGGCACATTTTCTTCCGTCAAGACCGACCTTGGGTAGGTCTTTTGGCGGAGCTCTACATCGCCCGCGATCGTGAGTTTGCACGGTGTGCGAAAGACGATCGTGTCGGATCGTGGATCCTTTTCACGTCTCGCTTTTGGCATAGCTTGCAAGAGGCTATGGGCACTCATCTTGCTTTTAGCACGGCATTCCACCCTCAAACCGATGGTCAGACCGAGAGGGTCAACCAGGTTTTGGAGGATATGCTTCGTGCTTGTGTCCTTTCCTATGGGAAGCATTGGGAGAAATGCTTGCCATTCGCCGAGTTTTCTTATAACAACAGCTTTCAGGCCAGTCTCGGCATGGCACCATTTGAGGCCTTATACGGGAGAAAGTGTAGGACCCGTTGAACCGGTCGAGACCGGTGAGAGACCTCTCTTTGGCGGACTCAATCAATGAGGCCGAGCGCCAAGTCCGGCTTATTCGTGGCGTTTGCGCCGGCTCAATCCGAGCAAAAGAGCTATGCGGATCGCCGTCGGCGTGAGTTACGTTTTGAGCCTAATGACTTTGTTTATCTCAAAGTCTCTCCTTTGAAGGGCCATCAACGTTTGGCGTCAAGGGCAAGTTGGCTCCTCGATATGTCGGTCCCTACGCGTTATCGAGAAGAAGGAGCTGTTGCTTATAAGTTGGAGTTGCTACGGCTGCTTGAGGGGTACATGATGTTTTTCATGTGTCCCGACTTAGAAGTGCCTCCGTGTTCCAAGCGAGGAAGCTCGTTGGAAACCCTCGATGTCGTGAAGATTTGACCTATCGCGAGCACCCTGTTGGCGTGCTCGATGAGTCCGAACGAAGGACAAGGAATAAGACCATCAAGTTCCTTAAAGTTCAGTGGTCAAACCATTACGAGGATGAGGCTACTTGGGAAAGAGAAGATCGTCTGCGTGCGGACTATCCACCTTTCTTTACTGAGTGAGCCAAATCTCGGACGAGATTTACAGGGGGAGATTTTGTAACATCCCAAATGTATAATTAGGGTTATTCAAGCATAATTATATGTGTAGAAATTAAAACTTTTCTCACCTCTTGAAAAACCCTAAAATCTCATGTGATTCTTGTCCAAGAGTTGTGTAATCCAAAACACAAAGCTCTTGTTGACCAAAAGTCAAATTCCTCTTCCAATTATTTTAAATCTTGTGCCAAACAATTGGAAAGTATTTTCCTTGGTCCCAAAACTGATATGGGACCCTCTGAAAAATATCACAAGTTGTAAAACTAGTTTGATAAATTTTGGAGGTAAAACAATCCTTTAAACAACCTTAATGAATTTCCTGAGAAAAATGCATTGCATAATAACCTCTGGAAATTTTATGTAAGGTTAATCTTCTTGTCAGCAAGCTCCAGTTAAAATTTCATCAAATTTGGAGTTCATTTGCTATCTCAAATAATTCAGTAAGTTTCATTTGTTAAAACTAAATTTTAAAGCCTACTTTGTTCCTTGGGCTAGCCACTTTGCAAAATTGGTCCATTAACCCCATCGATCTCCTTCCCCACCTTGATGAGGTCGTGGCCGTTGGATCCAATCCAAAGGCCACGACCTCCCCTCAATCAACGCACCCAGACCTCCTTGAAGTCCTTCGGACCGCGTGGACCTCCTCGGGTCAGCGTGGGCGCCAGACCTCCTCATGGTCAACACCGCAAGGACCTCCCCACCTCATGAGGTCATTGCTTGTTGGATCCGTGATCAACGGTCATGACCTCCCTGTGTGTTAAACCTCAAAGACCTCCTCGAGTTTGTTAAACCATCGCAATGAGGTCATCCCACCATGTTGAGGTCGTGGCCGTTGGATCAAATCCATGACCACGACCTCCTCCTCAACATACTCGGTCAGGTCATCCCACCACGTGAGGTCATAGCCCTTGGATCCAAGATCCATGGCCACGACCTCCTCCTCTCAACCTAAACTAAACAAACCTCCCACCTAACCAAGGTCGAGCCGTTGGATCGAGATCCAACGACTCACGACCTCCCCGTGTTATCAAGCACTCACAACCTCCCCCATCGTTTGTTGTGCACCGTTAGATTAAAATCTACGGTCACGACCTCCTTTTTGTCTCATGCGCACCAGACCTCCCCAGCGCACGTGAGATCGTAGCCCTTAGATCTAAATCTAAAGGCCATGACCTCCCTTGCCTGTTGCGCATCGTATCAGACCTCCCCATCAGGTCAGTGCCCTTGGATTTAAATCCAAAGGCCATGACCTCCCCTCAGTCTCTTATGTTCGCGTGCGGCTAAGTCCCAACTGGAGGTCCGCACCGTTGGATGGAGATCCAACGCTTTGGACCTCCTGTCCCTTTTCCTCACGTGCGTTTTCACGTTAAGGGGATCGGAGGGCCACGACCTCCTCGCCCTTGATCGTGTGGCTGGGACCTCCTCCCAGCCACTTAAAACTTAACGGTTCAAAATAGGATCCGATGGTTAGGACCTCTCCCAGGTCTTATCCAACGGCCATAAAGTCCTCCCCTGTTCTTCTCCTTCCTCTGGCGCGCGGGCAAGCTCTGAGCAATGCATTTAATGCAAGTCTGCCATGGAGTATGTATAACAGCTCTTTGCTGACCCGCATTTAATCTTGGTCGACTTTAGCCTCTCGAGGTCAAGCTCTAGCACGCCCTTGTCAACCTTTATGTCTTGTCCCTGCCTTTGGACCGTGCCATGGGCCAAGCTCACCGTGAGCTTAGCCCGGTGGTCTCGACCTCAATTGCCCTTAGGATAAAACCACCCCTTTGTGCCTTTATCTTCCTTTACAAGCCATTGTTCTTTGCTCACCCATCTGTGCTTGTGAACTTTAAGCCGCAGAGCTCCTTGGCGCCATTGTTGGACTTGAAGTTCCTCGGTGGACAAGGGTCCTTGGGGTTTCCCACCTTTCTCCTTGCTTCCATTTGTGCCTTCCCTCGGGATCAAGCCCTAACCTAATTTGTTGGGCATTTTGTTTTCAGAGGTGGTCAAAGTCGGGCTTGAAATTTGGAGCTTTGGCCGTGGAGCCCTGTCTTCCCCAACTCCCGCCCCCACCTCCACGACCTCCCGGCACCTTAGGACCATCGGGTAAGCCCTGTTAGTCCTTTAGATCTGGCACCGCATGAATGATCTCGCGGAGCTTTAGTTTGGCATAAGCTTGTTTGTCGCGTGGAGCTCATTTTTGCTTTTCGGTTTTGCCCGTGCGGGTCACCTCTGTCCTCTCCGGCTCCCGGCGTTCAAAACCGTCTTTGCCGTTGAGAGAAGGTCCGTTGGAGTGCGCGTGGTTATTGCGAACCGCGGTACCATTGGACCTCGCCGGCGAGGTCTACATCGCCGGCGAGAACCAAATATTTGAACACGGATTTTGTCGGACGCAACGACCCGCGTTGTTGTCGTCGTTTTAGGACAGAGCTCATTTGGGGTTAATCGCCATAAATTGCTAAATCTCGCAATCATTGGGTGGGTCTTGATGTCCTTAAATCCACCAATTATTATGCGCCTTTAAGTCCTCCGCATGACCTCCTTGTGTCCCACGCGCATTTATGCCCCTGTCCAAACATGTGCGCGCTGAGCTGGGATGTCGGACCTCCTCCAAGGAGATCTGGAGCGTCCAAGACCTCCTTGGCGCAATCTTAGCCGTCAGACCTCCCCGGAGTGCAGTGGCGTTGAGGACCTCCTCTGGGACCTCCTCGAGGTCATCTCACCGATTGAGGACCTCCCTTTTAATCTGGGTCCGCTCCGGACCTCCCTTCCATGTTGTGGTCCGTTAGATCTTCCATCTCGGCCATGACCTCCCCTCACCTCGCGCATGTGCGTGGTTAGGAGGTCCAGACCTCTGGACCTCCCATGTGTGTGTGTGTTGTTCTCTTGGGAGGTCTGAGCCGTTAGATCTGAGATCTGTGGCTCACGACCTCCCATGTCTTTGTGAATGTTAGGAAGGTCAGTAAATTCTTAAGTATGAACTGAACTGAGGTATAAACTTTAGAATTTCATATCTTTTTCTTCTTAAATCCAAATGAGGTCATTCAAGTTGTGTTAGCTCTGTCTTAAACTTGACTTTAATCCAAAAATGGTTGTAAGTTGAGTTCAGCTCCAGAGCACAGTTAGCCACTAGATTTTAAAACTCCCTTTTTAATATACATTCAAATTAATGCTTAGCTTGTAAAATTCATAACTACTGCTCTGTAGGTTGTTTTTGAGTGAGACCAACTTTGTTGGTTTCCTCTATTAATGAACTCACTAAGAAAATTAGTTTTGAGCATGTTGCTGTTAGAAAAATGAGGACTTGTGCATTATAATTTTGTTCAAGTTCTTGTTTTTGAAAAATTATAGAAAGTGCATAATAGCTCCAAATGAGATGAACTCAATTGTGTTATTCATCTCATGAGGTGCTGGTTTTGCAGTAAAAATTTCAGCCTCACCACTGTTCTAGAAAATGTTGCCTCATAATTAAATTAGTGAATAGTGCAGTTTGGTATTTTCAGGGGCTGAGCAGAATTGTTTTGCTCATAACTTTTGCATTAAGAATCCAAATCCATTGGTTCTTGTTGCTAAATTCCTAAAAATCACCCTCTTACTGCTGTAGAAATTTCAGAGAATTTGGAGTTCGTTTGCTGTGCTGTCTTTGTTGTCTTTAAATCGTTCTTATCGGTTCTTTATCGTTTTTCCGTTAGGTTTCGACATTTGTGGTGATCCATAAGCGACCCTCCGCAACAAAGTGACCAGCAGCAAGGCAAGCAGTTTGACCATTTCCATCATGTCCCATTACTTTAAAGCTTACTACTTTGTTTTACTTCTATGTATGCATGCTACTTTGTGTTAAATGTCGCTAGCTTTCCTATAGTTGCATAATCTGTAGGAATTGTTATCCTCTACTACCAATGAGCCTAGGTTATTCGCTGTGGTTTGAGCTCGTTGGATGAGCTCTTATCACTTAGTAGTTGCGTTTAAAACTGCTTAGACATGCTTAGCTATCGGTAGTAATGGGCGATCATCGACATAGTCGATGGTCTTGATCACACAAGTATAATTATTCCTCCTATATGTCCAGCACTTGTGCTTTGATTAATTGTAAAATCAAAACCGAAAATAAAATGTCGATTTAGACTTGGGCATATTGGATGGATGGTGCGGTTCTTGGAATGTGGTGGTATGCCCGGGTCCCTAAGGACCGAGTACTTGGGTCACTAAGTTAAGCGCTTTTGCGTGCTAACCACACGAGGGGATATGGGACTCTCTTGACTAAGTACTTTGGGAGGTGTTAATTATGAGCTGGTTGGTGGGTATGTTTTAATAAAATCTGTGTGTGGTGTTGGGAGGGAGCATTGGCGCACCGGTTAGGTTTGTCTAATGTGTCTTGTCCCGTGGGTTGCGGCTCGTAATTAGCATCGTCCATTGGAAATGTCTCGTAGGACTTAGCGCTTGCCGCACACCAAAGGTCGTGTGCCTAAAGGAAAGGCGGTCGACGTGTGGGTACATTGGTACACCCTCGCAGGATAAAACTATTCAATAGCCTCGCCCTAGGTTATGGACATGCTTGGTAAGGTCGCTCAAGACTAGTCTCAACCTTTTAATTAAAACTTGATGGGTTGGTATGAACGGGAGTTCATGCTATTGTTGTGGTGACTAAGGGTTAGTCACTTCGTGTTTGTTCTTATTGTTGTTATTATGTTATTATCTCGTTGTTACTTCAACATTTAAAAATGCTTTGCCAAATTGCCTTCAATCTACTATGTTATTGCAAATAAATGTTGCTTTATGCTAAAATGAGTCCAAAGCCTCATCCACTTAAATAAAGCTTGCATGTAGCTATTTATAGTTACTGTTATCTCACACGTAAGTCTTGCGGAGTACTTTATGTACTCATCGCCGTGGTTGTGGCATTTTTGTGGCTTTTGTTGCAGAGGAAGAAGGAGAGCTCCAAGAGCCTCTCTTTTGTGCTACGTGTTGTAGTTTCTTCGACGACTAGCTTGGCGGTCCGGTCAGATGCCTAGGGGTTAAGGCACACTGATTGGCTTTGTGTTATAGCCATCTTTATGGCACTTTTGCTTCCGCTGTTATCTTTTTGTATTTATTGCTATTTGGCCTAAGGGCCTCTCTTTTGTAATATCTTTTCCTTATTAATATTAACTTCTGGTTTGTTGCTTATGTTCTATGTGTTGTATGGAATTGATACATTCTTTTGGTGTGAGGTATGTATCTCGCATCCCGGGAGTATACATCTCTCGAGACCGGTTTATTTGGTTGATAATACTAGGGTCAATTGGATGACTAAGTATTATGAGCCGAATAAACGTCAGGGTCTCACACTTGGGTACAAGAATTACCCTCAAGATATCAAGACTTCGACGACGCTAGTCCGCAACAAAGTAAACACCTTTTTCCTAGTCTTTGGTGCCGAAGCCATGCTTCCGCCAGAACTAAAGATCAGGTCTACAAGGGTCGAGAGTTTCAATGACTCAGCCCAATTACAACTTCAAGCGGATGACATTAACCTGCTCGTAGAGAAGAGAAATCAGGCCTTAACTGCTCAACAAGATACCAACAAGCCTGGCAATAAATACTACGATCGAAGGTCCAACCTCGCAGCCTTATCAGAGGTGACTTGGTATTGAGGAAGATTCAATCCCAGTCTAATCGGAACAAACTTTCTCCTAAGTGGGAAGGTCCTTACACAGTGGTCGAAGTTATGTGTCCAGGCTCGGTACGACTGGCAATGGAAGACGACCGGGTTCTCTCTAATTCTTGGAATATCGATCAGTTACGCAAATTCTACGTGTAAACGACCAACCATTCAGTAAAGCATTAGGTTCTTTCTATCTTTATTATTTTACTTTGAGTAGCGCTTTGATAATTCTTTTAGCCATAACTTGGTCGAAGGTCTGCCCTCGACCAGTTCCTAGTCGTGAGCTTTCTCACGACAACACACTGGTCGTAAGTCATCCTATGACCAAGACCGGTTCATCTTTACTTGGTTGAAAGGATGGTAACGCCACCTAGTAAAGCCTTTCCTCTCTGCACGTGATCCCGCCCACTAGAAGGAACTTCCTAGAGTTGACTCGTTCCTCCCTTTTTTACCAACACAAAGAGCTTGGGTTCAAAACATGGTTGAAATAATAACAAGCCAACTCTTAGTTTATTTCTTCATTCATCTTTTTTGGAAAATAAACTAAGCAGAGTATACTTTCAAATTTGCTCAACTACTCTCGATAAACTCGGTTTGTTTTAACTGGTCGGAGGAAGTTGCAACACCTAGTCGAAGACTTTCCTCTCTGCACGTGGTCTTGCCCACTAGAAGGAACTTCCTAGCGTTGTTCTGTTTCTAACTCTTGCTACCATAGTGAACATATTGAGTGCATTGAAATAAGTTGGACAAATTTTATAAAGGAACTCCAGAAGTTTATCTAACTCAAGTTGACCGTTCTTGATTTGATTAATCTGATCAGAGATGGTAACATCACCTAGTCGAAGCCTTTCCTCTCTGCATGTGGTCCTGCCCACTAGAAGGAACTTCCTATTGTCGACCTATTCCTACTCTTTCGACCAGTGCGAGCTGATCGTGATCGAAAACCTACAAGTTAGCTAAACCGCTCTCTTTTTCAGAAAACCTATTTAGTACTATTTACTTGGTTTATCTAAATAAACTAAGCAAATAGTCGGGAGCTAGGATAAAGTTATTAAACTTGACTTCAATTCTTAGTCTTGCTCTTTTTTCCCATCCATTATCTTAAGAGTTGCTAACTACTCGACAAGATGATTTTTCAGGAAAAAGGAAGGATTATATATCAACATCAACAAAAAAACTTGTCTTTACAGGACTCCGGTACAAACTACTCTGGCGACGGGGGTTTTATTTCCTAAGATAATGGCACGATGTTAACTCCCTTTTATGATGATAATTGCCCGGTGACGTAAGAACGTTTTAACTCCTGTAGTAACCTCCAGTAACGGCGCCACGATCTGGATGATTAAGTGACCTTTTATTAGAGGTCCAACGGCGTACATTCTGGGGACGGTATAAAAGGAAAGGATCATCAGAGCAATGGGAAGGGCCCAAATTCTGAGAAGCACAATACTCTAGTTTTCTAGCTTGATCTTGTAATCTAGTATACTCAATACATACACACAGGAGTAGGGTTGTTATTCTCCCAGGAGAAGGCCCGAACCTGTATAAAATTCCCGTGTCTCCATCTTTGTGTGATTTTGAGCCTAGAGGAACCCCCGAATCAAACAATCTTTACGTAAGTTCGGTTCTAAAACACCGACAAGTCTCGTATTGTTGGTGCACTTAGTAAAGACTAGTTGATTTAGGCTTTAATTGTGCAAAACCAAATTGATTTACAATTCCGTATAAAACTCGGTTTTAGCCAAAGAAGTTTTTAAAACTGCCTATTCACCCCCCTCTAGTTGGCCTCCTCAATCTTACAAAAGGGCTTGGTGATGTTCCAATGCAAGAACAACGAGCATCGGGTGCTCACCGACGTCTACTTCAACCCACGACTTCGCAGCAACATCATCAGCCTCGGACAACTTGACGAAGGTGAATGTAAGACTGTGATTGAGGATGGGGAGATGTACATCTTCGATCAACAGCGCCGACTACTCACACGGGTCTGGCGGTGCAGGAACAGGTTGTACATCCTGACCCTGAACCTGATCATGCCCGTGTGTTTGCTGACAAAGGCAGATGATGTAGCGCGGCGCTAGCACGCACACTATGGGCATCTACACTTCCGCGCGTTGCACGCCCTCAGTGCCAAGCAGATGGCTAAGGGCATGCCGGTCATTGACTGAGTGGAGCAGTTCTGCGATGGCTGTGTACTTTCTAAGCAGCACCGAGTGTTGTTCCCCCGTGCATCTTTGTACCCGCTGCCAGCGGGTTGAGCCGCACACGGCGACCTCTGCGCACTCCATTACATCGGGCGACACCGATCAAGATCGTTACTTTGCTGATCGTTGATGATCACAGCAGGTATATGTGGGTGGAGGTACTAAGGACAAAAGATGAAGCATTCAAGTTCTTCCGCAAGATCAAGAGCATGGCTGAGAACAAACATGATCTCAAGTTGAAGGTATTCCGCACGGACCGCGGTGGGGAATTCAACTCCAACAAGTTCCGCAACTATTGCGATGAGCTTGGGATCGAGAGGCACACCACCGCTCCATACTCACCATAGCAAAACAGAGTGGTAGAGCGTTGGAACCAGGCCGTGGTGGAGATGGCGCGCAGCCTGCTAAAAAGCATGCGCGTGCCTACCGTGTTCTGGGGAGAAGCAGTGAAGACGGCGGTGCACATTCTGAACCGAGCACCGACGCGAAGTCTCGATGGCGTGACGCCATATGAGGCATGGAACAGGAACAAGCCAAACGTGAGCTACCTCAGGACGTTCGGCTGTATTGCTCACGTGAAGAAGGTCGGTCCAGGCATTACGAAGCTATCAGACAGGTCCACACCGATGGTGTTCGTCGGTTACGAAGAAGGTGCAAAAGCCTACCACGTCTACGATCCAAAGGCACGCAAGCTCCACGTCACACACAAAGGGAAGTCGTGGAACTAGGAGGAGAACCTAGCCCTTGACGTGTCCAATGTCACGAACACACTCATCGTCGAGTACGCCATCGACCACATAGAAGGGAGCGCGCCAGGGAACGACGACAATTGCGAGCCCTATGCACTAAGAGCTGCTTCCTCAACACCTCAAGCCGATGCACCGAGCACGCCTGCCATGTCTACACCGAGCAGCATCGAGTGGGCCTCCCCACCCACCGGCGGCACGCTCAACTTGGATGGTATACCGCAGCACTACAGGAGGGTGCACGACTTGTACGATGACACCAGCATGGAAAACGGCATCAAACACAATGGCCTCTGCGTGCTGTCCACAGAGGAGCCAACGAGCGTTGCACAGGCGTTCACGGAGGTGTGCTAGAAACGTGCCATGGAGGAGGAGATGCGCTCCATCCACGACAATGCGACATGGGAGGTCGCCACGCTCCCCACCGGACATCGAGCTATCGGGCTCAAGTGGGTTTTCAAATTTAAGAAAGATCCAGAAGGCAACATCGTCAAACATAAAGCTCGCTTGGTTGCAAAAGGATATGCACAGCGACAGGGGGTGGACTTTGACAAGGTGTTCGCACCGGTGGTGTGTATGGAGACAGTGCGTGTCCTCGTGGCTCTGGCCGCACACAGCTGCTGGGAGATCCACCATATGGACGTAAAATCAACATTTCTCAATGGGGAATTTGCCGAAGAAGTGTATGTGCAGCAGCCCCCCCTCCCCCCGGTTTTGTCGACAACAATGACGAGCACAAGGTGATCAAACTTCGGAAGGTGTTGTACGGGCTAAGGCAAGCGTCGTGATCCTGGAACTTCAAGCTGGACCAGTCGCTCGTGGCACTTGGCTTCAAGCGAAGCTCGATGGAGCACGCGGTGTACCGAAGGGTGAAGGGCAGAACGTTTCTGCTCGTGGGGGTGTACGTCAATGACCTAATCATCACCAGCTGAAGCATCGATGACATTGCCGAGTTTAAATCCCAGATGACGAGTACATTTAGAATGAGCGACCTTCGGCTCCTAAGCTACTATCTGGAGATCGAGGTGAAGCAGGCGAAGGGCATGATCACTATGTGCCAAAGCACCTACGCGTGCAATTATTTGGAGATGTGCGGCATGGGTGGATGCAACCCATGCTCGACGCCGATGGAGAACCGCCTGAAGCTGTCTAAGTCCGATGGGAGCGTGACTGTGGATGCCACCGAGTACTGCAGCATCGTCGACAGCTTGTGGTACTTGGTGAACACCCAGCCTGACGTCGCCTACACCGTCGGCATCGTTAGCCAATACATGGAAGCCCCGACGCCGCAGCACATGGCGTCCATGAAGCACATTCTGTGATATGTGAGCGGCATGATCGGGCCGGTGCCGACACGAGAAGAGCAAAGACACCAAAGCTCGAATCGGTGGGCTCAAAGGCAGCGACTCATTTGGTGATGTGGACGACAGAAAGAGCACCACTGGAACATCGTTCCTCCTTGGTGCAAGCCTGATAACTTGGGCGTCCCAAAAGCAGAAGATTGTGGCACTATCGTCCTGTGAAGCTGAATATATCGCAGTGGCTATGGTGGCATGCCAGGGGGTGTGGCTCAGCAGGCTACTCGCGGACTTGACGGGCACCGAACCACGATGCTCCAAGCTGCTCGTGGATAACAAATCAGCTATAGCTCTGTGCAAGAACCCGGTGTACCACGATCGCAGCAAACACATCGACACAAGGTTTCATTTCATCGGGGAGTGCATTGAAGAAGGCAAGATCGAGGTGGAGCATGTTGGGACTGACGCCCAGCTTGCTGACATCCTTATGAAAGCTCTCGGACAGATCAAGTTCTTGGAACTCAGGAACAAGATCGGCGTGGTCAAAGAGAAGATTGCACGCCATGATTGAGGGGGTGATTTGTTAGGTTCAATCATGTCGCATGCTTTCATGAGCCTAATCCTTAATGCCATTTTAAGTCTAGTAATGTTTCAATTTTTGTTTCAGTTTTTCATTCGCATTAGTAGTCATTGATAGCTCTTCATTGCTGGCTTGCATGAATGTTTCTAGCTGAGCAGGCGCATGTGAGTTACTCATTTTCATTGCATGTAATGTATTGCACGTAACGTGGTATGTAGAGAGTCTTTTGTTTAGTATAAGAAGAGAAGAAACAGAAAAGGCTAGTCAAGTTTTGGCAGCACAAACTTCCATTGTTCATCTTTTTTCCTCGCGTGTCCAGAGCATTTGCGTACGTTAGCTCGACCTAGTAATGTCAATGTCTCTTCATGGAAGTCGCAAAGGGGCGCTCTCTCGCTCAAACTAGCCTTGTCCTGTCGTTTGTAACAGACAGTCTCAATGATAGTCCTCACCTCTGGGACGAAAAGACAGCGAGTGATTGCGCCGTCAATGCCACTGGATGCATACACCTGTGCAGCTTAGGGTTCAGAAAACAGGCGGTGGCTGGATTGAACAACCCACTGCATGGCATCATCCTCTTTTACAAGAGGTAGCTAAGAAAATCAGAACTGGCTTCCTCGAATTTGATCCTTAAACAAAATCATCAAATTATTTGTTTTTCTTTTGAATCACTAGGGTTATTTCTTTCATGGAGATGGAACTGTTTGTAAAACAGGAACCAAATCAGTGAGACGAGCCGTTGTCGAATAGTACTATAGCCTATTTGGCATCCGTGATCACAACAGCAATAGGCTATTGCCTGAATTATAGCGATTGTGATCACATTGATAGGCTGTTGCTTGAATTGTAGCAATTCTGTTTCACAGTTGTAAATCTTTCCTTGTATACTCATCATTTTATAAAAAGGAGAAAAATCTCTATGTGATTTATACAACAAAACACATCTTCTGACTAAACACATTTTCTAACTTGGTATCAGAGCCTGATCCAAAGAGACCACCATGTCTTCTCTTGCAGGTCTCGACTCCGGCACCACCGGCGCCCTGATCTCATAACCAAGCAACAGTGTGTCGATTTCGGCGTTCGGTCATCTCATCAGCATCAAACTGACCCATGAGAACTTTCTCCTCTAGAAAGCATAGGTCGAACCTTTCCTATGTGGTCAGAACCTATATGGCTATGTTGATGGGAGCACTGCTGTGCCAACCATGATGCTGACAGAAGGGACCGATGATGCCATGCGCCAAGTACCCAATCCTGCCTACCTTCATTGGTTTCAGCAGGATAAGATTGTACTGAGCGCCCTTCTTTTGTCGATGACAGAGGATATCCTAGGTCAAGTCGCTCGCCTCACCACCTCCGCTGAAGTACGGGGGGCGTTGGGCGCTATGTTCTCATCACAGAACAGAGCTAGGGCGATGCAAGTTTGATACCAACTATCGAACCTAAAGAAGAAGGACATGCCGATGTCCGAATACTTCCACAAGATGAAGGGCCATGCTAATGTTTTGGCATCGATTGGTAAGCCCCTCTCTAATGAAGAAGTAATTGGTTATATGCTGGCAAGACTCGGATCAAATTACGATCCTTTGGTCACTTCGATCACGACTCGTATTGACCCAGTGGGCCTCAATGATCTCTATGCTTAGCTTTTGAGCTATGAACTTCGACACGAAAGGAACAATTCTCAACAGGAGATTCATTCGTCTGCTAATAATGTGATGCACCACCACGACAACAACAATAGCCGAGGTGGCGGTCGCAGTGGACAAGGACGTGGCCATGGTCGCAACCAACCTTAGGGTCGTGGCCAGGGTGGCAGAAGAGGAAAAATCCATAGGACAGGTATGTAAAAAAAATATGGGCATGATGTGCTGCAATATCGACAGCGATTCAACCATACGTATCAAACAGAAGATCATCAATACCATCATACTGGTAATGCGGCCACCTTCGGGTTGTACAACGTCGACACCAACTGCTATGCGGATACCAGCACCACAGATCATCTCACGAGTGATCTAGACAGGCTCACGGTCCATGAACGCTATGTCGGCAAGGATCAAGTCCAGGTCGCCAACGGTGCAGGTCTGAAAATTTCACATATTGGTCATTCTGTTTTACCTAGCTCAAATAAATCCCTTTCTCTCAAAAATGTTCTCCATGTTCCACACATTAGCAAAAACCTTCTCTTTGTTCACAGATTAGTCTCAGACAATAATGCCTTTGTTGAATTCCATCCCGACTCTTTCTTTGTAAAGGACAAATCACGAGGAAGGTCCTTCTTCACGGTAAAAGTAAAGGAGGTCTTTATCCATTACCCGTTAATCATTTGTCGGTACAAAGGTCTTCGATTTCCAATCGGCAAGGGTACTCTGGTGTCAAGCTATCTCTGGAGCAATGGCACAGGAGGCTCGGTCATCCTTCACATTCTGTAGTCGAGTCCATTCTTAGATCGAATAAATTGGCTTGTTCCCCTTCTAAAGAATTGTTAGTATGTGACACTTGCCAACAAGCAAAGATTCACAAACTACGATATAATAAATCTATTCGTGTGACTACTTCCTCTCTTGAGCTAGTTCATTCTAATGTTTGGGGGCCAGCCCATACCTCGGTGGGAATTTTAAAGTTTTATGTCAGTTTTCTTGATGATTTTAGTCGGTTCACTTGGATTTACTTACTCAATCATAAGTATGATGTTGAACCCGCTTTCTATAACTTTCAAAATTATGCGGAGCGCTTGTTGAAAATAAAGATTTGAACTGTGCAGTCGGACTAGGGCGGGGAGTATCATAAACTCCACCATTTTCTTCTAAAACTTGGCATCTCCTATTGAGTGTCATCTCCACATACGTCTCAACAGAATGGAGTGGCAGAACGGAAGCACCGGCATATCGTTGAAACTAGACTTGCCCTTCTTGCTCAAGCCTCCCTTCCTGATCGTTTTTGGAATGAGGCATTCCTCACTGCCCGTTTTCTCATTAATAGAATGCCTAGCCGGGTCATCAACAATTTCAGTCCCCTTGCTCATGTTCTCAATCAAACCCCCGATTATTCATTTCTTCGTACATTTGGCTATGCATGTTGGCCCAATTTGCGTCCTTATAACAATCATAAACTTGATTTTCGTTCCAAACAGTGCGTGTTCTTGGGATATAGTAACATGCATAATGGGTACAAATGCCTTAATCGCTCCACTGGTCGCATATACATTTCACGTGATGTCGCCTTTGATGAATCCATGTTCCCATTTGCTGTTCCCATGGAAAATCCAAGTATTGCTTCTTCTACTAATCAACTTTCTTTGTTGTTTCCTTTATCTGAGTCATTATAACCTGAATCTGTTGGGGACTAATGTTGGTACTATAGGTCATCTGTCTATAGATGATGCATCTGCAAGCTCTCTTGATGCGCAGCCTGTAGCTGATGAACCTGGCACGCACGCCGATTCCGGAGCGACAACAGGTACTGCTACACCTGACGGGTCGCCTAACGTGGTGTCCGTTCAGGCTCCCATGCTTGCCACGTCTACTAGCCATCACCCAATGCAGACTTGATGGAAAAACAATATAATACAGCCCAGGCAACTCACTGACGGGACTGTGCGATATTCATCCAACCACCGTGCGTTTCTTGCCGAGCCGATTTCCCATCAGATGGCATTGTCTGATCCTTAGTGGTGTGTAGCTATGGAAGCAGAGTTCGCTGCTCTTCAGCAAAACAAGACCTGGTGTCTTGTTCCTCGGCCACCTAACAAAAACATCATTGGGTGCAAATGGATTTTCAAGTTGAAACAGCATCAGGATGGTTCAATTGATAAGTATAAAGCCCAGTTTGTGGCACGAGGTTTCACTCAGTGCTATGGAATTGATTATCACCATACCTTCAGTCCGGTTATCAAACCGGCTACAACACGCTTGGTTATCTCTGTGGCTATCTCCAAAGGCTGGAATTTGCGTCAGATTGGTGACAAACTCCAGCAACTTGGTTTTTTTTACCTTCCCAGGCAGATACATCCTTGTTTATTTTCTGTCATGGCGACGTAGCAATTTATATGTTGGTATATGTTGACGACATTGTCATTGCTAGTTCTTGTTCACAAGCGGCTGGCCAATTACTTCATCACCTTGCTACTAATTTCCCTCTCAAAGACCTTGGGCAGTTGAGTTACTTCCTTGGCATAGAAGCTGTTGTGCATTCAGGGGGAATGAACTTGACACAGAAGAAGTATGCTCTCGACCTTCTTCACCGAGCACATCTGCACGATTGCAAAGCAACTTCTACCCCAATGTCAGTATCAGATAAACTGTCAAGCGAGGCTGGGCGTTTGCTGAGTGAAGATGATGCTCTCAAATATCGCAGCATGGTGGGAGGCTTGTAGTATCTCACTTTAACACAGGCAGATATTTCATTTGCTGTAAACAAGGTCTGCCAATATATGTCAAAACCAACTGATGTGCATTGGGAGGCAGTCAAGAGAATTCTTTGGTATGTTAAAGGAACAGTCTCCACTGGATTGAGCATACGACGTTTACAGTCCACACTTCTCAGTGTGTTTACTGACGCTGATTAGGCAGGTTGTACTGATGATCTGCGCTCAACCGGAGGATTTGCAGTGTTCTTCAGCACAAATATGATTTCGTGGAGTACTCAAAAGCAACCTACTGTCTCTCGCTCAAGCACCGAGGCTAAATACAAAACGTTAGAAAACGACATTGCAGAAGTAACCTGGGTACAATCTCTGCGCAAGGAATTGAACATTCCACAGCCAAGAGCACCAATATTGTGGTGTGATAACCTCGGCGCAACTTACTTGACAGCCAACCCTGTGTTTCATGCTAGAACGAAACACATAGAAGTGGACTTCCATTTCGTTAGAGAGAAAGTGGTGCTCGGAGCACTGGAAGTGCACTTTGTTTCCTTGGCTGATCAAGTAGTAGATGCTTTCACTAAACTAACGACCAAACAGATGTTGGATCGATTGTGGTACAATCTCAACCTCAACTCCACCGGACGAGATTGATGGGGAATGTAAAACAGGAACCAAATCAGTGAGACGAGCCGTTGTCGAATAGTACTGTAGCATATATGGTGTCAGACCCCCGGGCGTGGAATACTCGAAGACCTTATGTGTGTACTGTACTAGTCCCATGATTAGTGGCTAGTACACACATTCACAAAAATTGGCATTCACATCTATACATTCACATGTAAAGTAAAGCAAAGGGTACTTAACTTAAGCGGTACAGTTATTACATCAGTGGCCGACCGACCAAATATAAACAAGTATTAAACAGAGTAAAGTAGCAGTGGAAGTAAAGACAAAAGTAGCAAAATCCCAGTAGTTTGCCCATCCAACCCTTAGGCAACCTAACAAGGTACAAGGTCCTAGATAAACCCGTCACCGAACCTTCCGGTTCCGGGTGCGAAAAATGCGTCGTCTGGTATCAGCTCCTCTTCATATTCTAAACAACAACAAAAACAAGATTGAGTACTTGTGTACTCAGTAAGACTTGTAGTGTATTGCAAAAGTTATATTAGATGCAAGGATAATCAAGGAGAGGACTCTATGCTACAAGTTATTTTGTATTAAGCAGATTTTATTTGCAATATTCTTAAGTAGTACTTTGCAACGGCATTTGAAAGAGCATTTAAATAGATAACAGGACAGTAAGTAAGTATTTGAATGAATCACCAATAATAATAACTACAACACGCAACCCTCCTTGGCCGCAAGCAACATTTCATGTTTAGCCATAACTCAGCAGTTAACTCAAACAAATCACAAACCATTTCCCATGTTTTTCCGATAAGACAGTTTTTGTGAAAATTAACACTAAACCCATACCATCCACACTAAGCACGCTCATGACCGCGAGCACGGCTATTATAATAGATTAACACTCCGTAGAAGGGTACAACTTTACCCACATAATACGATTTCTCTAGTTTGTTCGGCATCCATCGATACCACTACTCACTACCTTAGGTAAGCAGTCTAGAGCACGCGTCGAAAACTTTCAATTATCAAGCCCTAACCTTGCACTTAGCCCGTCGAATGTTGTTCCTCACTGAACCCAGGAATACCCATCTAGGTGCTACGTTTATTGTCACTTCGCCTAGCGCCTAGGTATCCCCATCACAGTAAGGCATTCGTCGTTATGTCGGCAATCGAACATGCTCGCACCTCTCCTGCCTACCCCTCATGCAAGGCTAGTTCTCAATAACTTAATTAGCTAAGGCCATCACCATACTAGAATATGTGGTTGTACGTTATGTCTTAGCTCTAGATTTGCTGGTGTCCTGTCCTTAACTGACCCAGGCGAGAATCTCCCCTTATCTACTAGTGAGACTCCTTTCCCAGTTTTTCAGAATATAATACAACTCACCCACGTCCAAAACTAGGTTTTGGCATTTTGTTTTTATTCAAAATAACAGAGACACACCTCTCTAGACATTTTCATAAATCTCCCAAATTCACATTTATCATATTGTCCTTTTACATCTCTTTCCAAAAAAACTGTCGTTCTAGTAAGCATTGGTGCGATAGCTCGCACACAAAAGTTTCAAATGACATTATATATTGTCTAACTCATATCCTAATGTTAACAAAGTAAGGATATCAACATGTCAAAAGAATTCATGCAACAAATAGGATTTACACCTGCAAATATCCCAAACATTGCAGTTTAATACTGAACATACGCGCATGCAATAATAGAATTTGCAAAACAAAGTACAATAAGTAAAATACTATGATTAATATGATCAAAGGGGGTGCTTTCCTTACTCACACTACTAAAGAAAAGGTCTTCACAGACGGTTCAAAAACATCATCACAGACGGTTTCGTGAGCCGTCTGAGTTTATGGGTCAGTAATGACAGAGGTAATCACAGGCGGTTTTCGAACCCTCTGTGATGTAGATAATCACAGATGGTTATTAACTCAAAAGTGTCTGTGATGTAGACTATCACAGATGGTTATTAACTCACCATCTGTGATAGTTCACTATCATAGACGGTTTGTAGATGAAACCGTCTGTGATACATCAGCTATCACAGACGGTTTCATCTACAAACCGTCTGTGATATTTTGTATTGCTAAATCTATTTTTGTTTATTTGCTAGCCTCAGGAAATGCTAGCCATACCCTTTGAAACAAGCTAAAACACAACAAGTAAATGTATACATCCAATTCACATTCATTTCAAAAACAAGCACATCCAATTCGCATTCATTTCAGAAACAAGCACATCCAATTCACGAAACAATTAACTAAAATTAACCATTCATGTACATTTACACACATGTACCATTAAGTTCAATCTTATCCCAATCAAGTTCAATCTACATTGTGGAACTTCCCATCTGGATTTATGACCTCACAGTTCAAGAATGACGCAAACTGTCCTCGAATATTTATGAGCTGGCCCTGTTCCAATGCAGTTGTAGCGATGCTCGCAACCTATCGCTAGGAAGATTAAATTCGTGCTTATATAAATTGGTAAGTATGAAATAATTATTGCAAGATTGACAAACCTGAGGATCATTGGTTATCGCGGAACCGATGAGTAGTTCCATGTTGTGGTAAACATAGTATCCATAGAGGTTGCAGGCTGGCAGCTGCTGGTGGCACTGCAAAAATAGAATTGGTTAGTTCGAGAGGCATTACTACGAAGTGTTACATAGGATTAATGTGTACTAGCGAATACCGTGAATTTTAGATCGTGTCGCAGGATCCCTCCCTTGCATATCCCTCCTTTTGCAAAGTATGTCTTGAACGACTTACGTGATTCCAAGAACTTAGCCTTAGCCATTGCAAAGGAAGGAAAGACTGTACAATAGAGTTATCTATGGAGAAAATGTGTTTACCTGTCGATTAATTGTCGGACAATTGTGAAGTCGTGTATGGCCCTCTTTAGGGAATCTAGGTATATTACCTTGTTCCGTTTTGGTATATTACAATTAGAATCCAGTGGAACTTACACAGGTATGTCGCCATGGTCATTAAACCTAAGTTCGTGTTGCTTATAAAGTACAAATCAACAAGTATAGCCACTAGTGCAACACTTACTCCTGGTGGTAGGGCAAAAGTATGAATTCCTTGTCGCGGTGAGCCAGCAATGACTCCGTCATGTAATCCTCGATGAATTTTGCATTCTCCATGATGGTTTGCCAGGAGACCAAGCGTGGGTCGAGGAAACCTACCCGTGAATTCCTTACTTCGGCTTCCCAAATCAAGTGTATATATATATATATATATATATATATATATATATATATATATATATATATATATATATATATATATATACATATATATATATATATATATATATATAGATATATATATGTATATATGTATATGTATATGTATATATGTATATATGTATATGTATATATATATATATATATACACAAAAGCAAGGAGTTATATATAACATTTATCGGTATTACACGAATGTTGACCGTGATTGTACACACTTGCAGTGTCCAGCATCGCATGAGTGAGACGTCGAGGGCACTGAGGTTGAAGAGAAAGAACAAGTCATCAAAGGTCACCGTGAAGACACAGTATTGACAGTCGTGTTTAAGATGATCCTTCTTGAACTTGACGGTGACACCCGAGCGCCGTTGTTCATCCATCTTGTTGGCCTGTTCCATGTACCATGTATGCAATCTCGCGCAAGCCATTCCTAGGGTAGGGTGGCGCTCTACATTCACGGCCAACGGCTCGCCTAGCACGAATTTCTGGGCCAATAGCAAGAAGGGGATATCAGAACAGGAGTCGACCGTCTTCGATTTGCCCTTGCTGCCTCGCGTTTTAGAGGTCGACTTCACGAGAGTCGACCGAACCCAAAGTTTAGATGCATGTGATGCACCGGGCCCTTGCCGCTTTGGTGCAGGTAGCTTCCATGGACTTGACATCGTTGTAGGACATTCCCATGAAGTTGACACCGGAGCAGGTAGCTCCAGTCAGATGTTGTTGGACCGAAAAGGCGACTAGAGGGGGAGGGGGTGAATAGGAGCACTATCTATTTTTTTCGCTTTGATCGGATTCAAACATGATATTGACTCAAATAGCTATGAGAACTATGAAGATCAATATATAAAAGCGTAGCAGAAGACTTGTACCGAATCCCCTTCAAACCCCCAAAAGAAACGACCAAAAACACAAAAAAACAGCCCGATGAACAGTACTAAAGAACAGTACCGGTTGTACCGGATGAACAGTGCCAGTTGTACCAAATGAACATTGCTGGTTCAACCGCAATGAACAGTAAAAACAAGTAAATGAATAGTACAAGCTTGAAAACGAAATCAAAAATTGACGTAACTTTTGATCCGTAACTCCAAACTTCACGAAACTTGAAACACACCTTCCTAAGGATGTCAGGAACCTATTCCATGCAACGATCATGAAGATCCTTGCCAAAGTTCTGACCTTTTTCCGTTCGAACGAAGGTTGCTCCAAAACCCGAGTCAAAACCAAAATATGATCCAAACACTTGCTCGTGGGTGATTAATGATCAAGATGATCCTAGATGTATTCCCACATGTCACAGCAAGCTAGATCAAGAGAAGAAACCGAGAGAAAACTCGCGAATCAAAGAAAGACTCAAAATCATCAAATAGAGAGAAGGAAAGCAAAGAGACACATCTTTGAGCAATCCTTCCTTGGATTGATTTGATATGGTATTGGTTTACAACCACTCCATCAATGGAGGACAAAGACTCAATACATGAGCACGAAATCAAATCCAACTCTCTAGAACCCTAACCTCCCACTAACCTCTCCCTAAGCACCAAAGCAAAACTAGGGTTTTTCAAATGAAAGGATTGAGGGGGTGCACCCACCTCCCTCCTCTATTTATAGTGGAGGCTTAGACCTTCTAGAAGATTGAACCCTAATGGGCTCCCGTTAAGGCCCACACACAAACAGGTCACATACGCACGTATTTTAAAACGCCGTCTTCATATCTTGACCTAATCCGCTTCACCTTGCGTCATCTTGCGCCGTGAGTTGGCAAAAGGTCATCATGGCGGTATTTGGTAAAATTACCAAAATACCCTTTCTCGATCTTTTTGCAAAGACCGAATCCCAACTACATGAAGCACCTCCCATGCTTCGCCACGTGTAGGTTGATCCAGTGGCTCTCATCATGTCGGCAAGTCTCTCCCATCCGGCTCCCATCGAAACCACCATGGCACTTGCACCGACCCCCGCGCCGCTTGATCCCACCCGTCGCACCGAACTACCCGTTCGGTCACCTTTGTCCCTCTTGCGCCATGCTTGACTCCATTGACCTTACACGGCATCCCCGATCGTTATGGACCTCAGCTCTCCAAGCTTAGTCCCAATCATCCTCGCCGTTGATCGTCATTGACCTCAAAGCAACCTGCACAACAATAGACAAAGAAATCGATTCCGGGAACAGGTTCTTCACAACTTGACACACGTTAGTCAAAACATGCATCATGCAACACATATGCCGTGAAACCCGTGAACATGACCTAACCAAAAACCATTTCTCCAAAATGGCCGAACTTCAAAATAGAATCAGTACAACCGCCAAGTAAGAGCCGGTACTACCGCATCGCGGTCGTACCGCTCATATAACTTCGGTCGTACCGCTTCTCAAGGAAATCCAAAACTCCCCAAAAACATCCTCTCTGGAAATTCCATACCGCTATTCAAACGGCCACACCGCGATGCAGTACTACCACCCTCTACAAGCTGGTACTACCGCACTACGGTCGTACCGCGACTTACACGCCGATACAACCGATTATCCTGACACTTGCTGAAAACGCTATTTCGACAAACCGATAACGACATTGCCAATTGTAACATCATTCTAAGATCATGAGCATATCCCCATGATATCCACAATCTCCCCCTTGATGAACACATTAGCAATTTCCCACAAATGCAAATTTTGAGGTTTGAAAAGTAAAAACTTGACGTTTTCGCACAAAGGCACAACTTAGTCCAAATGCAAGAGAAAGCATAGGAAATTACCAAGTTGGCTTTAGAATAGCATTGACAATTGAGATACGACAAAAGAAAGTGAGAAAGCTTCAATTTCCAGAAAGAGTCAAAATCTCACTTGAGGTTCATATGAAAGAATATTTGTTCGATATGACCTTTGATCATTGTGAGGATCAAGAATTGCAATTCAAGTCCAGAAGTAGCAATAAGACAAAAAAAAAGAGCAAATAAGAAACTCCCCCTCACTATGATCCTCAAATTTCAGAAAATCTCAAATTTTCAATTCTTCTCCAAGTAGCTCCCCCTTTTTCGTAACTCCCCTTTTTCTCCCCTTTTTCAACCATCTTCTCCCCCTTTGACAATGGAGTCATCAAGGAATCATGCCTTCCTCTCGTCTAGAGATAACAAATGCAGAATGAAGAAAAAACATAAAAAGGAGCATGCATGAAATGCAATGGAGTGGCTTCATTTTTTTTTTGTATTTTTCAATTTTTGATTACAAGAAGCTTTGGAGATTACCCAAAAGAACAAGCTAGCATTTCTAATATTGCACAAACATCATATCAAGCCTAACAGCACTAGCAAGATCATGATAAGACATATATATCAAAGCTAAGCACGAAGGCTCAAAGTAAAGCAATGAATTTTAGCATTTTAAGCAACGCTTCAAATCTAGCAAGTTCATCAACAGGGATCCTAAAATGATACTGGCCATGTCAAAATGTCAATGTGAGATCAAAAAGCTAACAATGACCACATTAAGAGACAAACAGGTCCTGAACTGAATCATTTTGCTCAATTTTCTTAAATGCCCATTTTTCAATAGTTTTTCATTTGCAATGAATATTGAAGTTAACTAATGGTCTAACTTAGTGAAAATATCCTAGGCTAGGAGCCATCCACAAACTCTTCCTAAGCTTCGACCAGAAGTTGATTAAAGATATATCTTAGTGAAGAAGATCCTGGGCTAGGAGCTGTGAGAACCCGAGGTATTTCACTTGTAATACTTAACCATCAAGATGATTCAAGCATTACAAATCAAATATCTTGACTCTCGGTGTATATGTACTTCCCAGAATTATAGTACACATACCCCATACAAAAATCATGCATCAACTCCATTCAACACATAGAACCAAAGTACAACTAAGCAATTCAAAAGACATACAATATAGAGTTATTACAAAAGGGGCCGACCGGCCAAATAGCAACTAAAGAGTTAGATAAACAGCGGAAGCAAACAGCCATAAGATGGCGATAAACAAAAGCCAATTAGTGTGCCTTTAACCCACAAGGCAACCAACCGGGCCACCAACCTAGTCGTCAAACCCGCCGCACATCTCACAAAAGTGGATCCCTTGGGGATCAGCTTCCTCCTCTGCAACAATTAGTTAAGCAAAGCAAATAGTACAAAAATGTACTCGCAAGACTTACGTGTAGGGTAACAGGCCTATACATACCTACATGCAAGCTTATTTAAGTGGAGGAGGCTCTAGACTCAAATTCAGCATAAAGCAAGTTCTCATTTGCAATAATGTAATAGATTTAAAGCAGTTTTACAATCTGTTTTTATTTGACAAAAACAGCGAGATACAAGTATGAATAATAACAAGACATCTTGGAAGTGGCTAACCCAATAGCCACCACAACAATAGCATGAATTCCCCATTCATACCACCCACATCAAGTTTTAATTAAAGTACCAAAATGTTGAGTCTAACTCCTGCAAATCCAATCCCAAGCGTGTCCATAACCTAGGACGAGGCTATTCGAATAGTTTATACCCTGCAGGGGTGTACCAATGTACCTACACGCCAGACCGCCTCTTATGCCACTAGATTAAGCACACTTCCGAAGGTATGCCAGCAAGGCTAAGTCCTACGAGACATTTCCAATATTGTGTATTAACTACGAGTCGCCCATATGGAAGAAGCCTATATGTTGATATGGAGTCATCAAAGATGTTCACCGCCTTTAAAAAGGACGATGCTCCTAGCAGTGGATAACCTCCACCACTGCTCACCCAAACACACAAGTTTCTTTTTCAACACAACGCACACAACCACCAAGCGACCCGGAGCTAACACACGCCAAAGTACTAAGTCAAGAGAGGTTCCATATCCCTCTCATGTGGTTAGCACGCAATTATGCTTGGTTTTGGTGAAACAAGATGTTTGGTCCTTGTTGACCTAGGCAAGACATTCACACACCCGATATCTATCATCCAACCACTTGCCCAAGTCTAAATCATTTCATTTACACTTTTAGTTTTCAAGGTAACATAGCACAAGGTGCTGAACATAGTGTAATAAAATAATTTGTGTGATCAAAGTTATCGACTAAGTCGATAACCGCCCAATTCTACCGGTAGCTAAGCATTTCTAAGCATGACACCGTAAAGACAATAAAAGAGCATAATTCAACCACCGGGCTCTAATTCACCAGCGAGATTAATACCTTATGTTTAGTGGTAGGGAATGAACACTTTAAGTGCAACCATGCAATAGGAATAACTACCTCTAATTGGGAAAATAAACTTTGACACAAAAGCATGCGTACATAGAATTTGTAAACAAAGTATTAGACTTTGAAAGTAATGGGACATTTATGATCAAACTGCTTGCCATGCTGGGGATGACTTTCTTGCTGCAGAGGATCACTCTCGTATACAATAGGATCGTTGGAACCTATCGAAAGAAGTCGAAAGCACAATAAGAACGAATAACACTGAAAAGACCCAAAAATTCAAAATCATCCAAAAATCATAAAAAATTCAAATAAGGTAGAGAATGATTTTAGGTGAATTTATCAACAAGAATCAATTTATTTAGATGTTCTATCCAAAAGTTATGACAGTTTGAAAGTCAATTTTCCAGAAAATCCAAATAAATTGCTACCGGTTACTGTTCATCCGATTAAATATTTTGGTGAAAATTTCTAGAGGGGTGGTGCACTTGAAATTTTTATGGTAGGCAGAGCTCCACATGAGATGAACAATGGAATTTGATTCACCTCATTTGGACTACGATGAAGTTTCTATGATTTTTCAAAGTTATGAAAGTAGTGTATAAAACATTTGTAAGATGAGATTTTTAGTAACAGCAACATGCTCAAAACCTATTCTACAATAAACTACACTAACAGAGGATTCCAACAAAATTGAGTTTACTCAATTTGGAGTTACAGAGAAATACTTATGCATTTTTGAAGTTAAAGCAATTTGTAATGCAACAATATTACTAACCCTAAAGTAATTTTACCAAAAGTGTTTTCTGTAACAGTAACATGATTCAACCCATTTTTATATTAAATTACATTTAAAAAGGAAACTAAAAAAATTTGAATCATCAATTTTGGAGCTAAAATGAATTACTTATGCAATTTTGAATTTTAACCAATTTTCAGTTCATAAATAAAGCATTTCGGATTTCATATAAACATAAAATACTTTTTATACCCAGGCTAACCTAGCCACAGTCACTGACTAGTGGGGCCTAATGAATAGTGTTATTTTCTATTTTCCTTTTAAATTCAGGTTAAAACCGACAGGTGAGACCCGCCTGTCATAGCCCCGGTGCATGAAACAGTGTATGGACCGAGGGTCCATGAACCGGTCCATGGGTCTACACGGTGTACTAAGTTCCAGGGCCCACATGTCAAACATACACACAAACTGCTATTTATACCTTGTTTACTGTGCTCGGTCCCACATGCAAGAGACACAATAACTCACTTTAAGACAACCATTAATAGCCTAAACAATCATTAGCTCTAAAAGCAAGGAGATTTGGCTCGTTAATGACCCATCGCTACGATCGGAATCGACAACGCCGAACGCCAGGGTGGCAAGACATTGCCGCACTCGTCGGTGACGAGGAAGGCTAGGGCGGCTCGGGTGAGTGCTCAGAATGGGAAGCTCACACCCTTGCGCACCCGGCGGCACCAGCGGCAACGCCAGCGGTGGTCCGATGCAGCAGCCCAACGAGCTAAGGCGGTGGAGTGCTACGGCCATAGCGACAAAAGCGACACGACAACATTTTGGCGAAAAGAGTGTGCGCATAAGCAACAGGGGAGTTCACTGAGCTCACCCATATGACGCAGAGCCGATGAGGTTGCCGGAGTTGGGTCGGCGACGAAGAACAGTGGCGACAGAGTGGCTTCACCGAGGAGAGCTCGCCCTGAGCAGAGAGAGAGAGAGAAAGAGATGAGGGGAAAGCTAAAGGGTGTTACGGGAATGGTGTAAAAGCAGGGGATTAGTCAATGCCCCACCATGCCAGCGCCGGGGATGAAAGGGGGCTCTTGCGGCTAAAAAGGGGAAAAAATCAAAATCCCAAGGCTCCTGTGAACGAAAGCCAAATTAGAGAAAGAGGAAGCTTGCTCGTACTCTAGGACACCTTTCGACGCTAAGGAAAAGATAAACCTCACCGAGTCAAGATGCGAAGAGGTTTTGCTCAAGGCCTCGGAGATGATGAAGACACGATGAAGAACCGAGAGCTACAAGCTAAGACAAGAGCTCTCGTTAGCAAAAATGGAACCAGCATCGAAGATAGAGTTGAGAGGAACCAATGTACTGGAGCTCACCTGCGTAAGGAGCCGGCAATGGCGTCCTCCTCCTCTCGGTTGTGAGGAGAAGTGAGCAGAATGGAGGGGGAAGAGGGGGTTTTGAGCAGGGCAATGGACGGAGAAAGAGGTGGCGTTAGCCGGGGATGCTCGGGGATAGGTGGAAGAGGGCGGTGGCTCACGGCGTGACCTGGCGGAGACGGAGGCGCGGCAGAGCGGCGCGGGAGCGTGGCACGCGAGTTACAGGCGACGCAACAGAGGAGGTAGGGATGGAATCGACTGGAGGGACCCAATGACGGCGACACAACACGGCGAGTGCGCAAGGGTGGCTCGGTGCGATGGACTGGTTCTGCCGGGACCGTTCGATGTTGATCGGATGGCTAACGTTGGGTGCGGTTAGTTGGTCCGACTGAGACGAGTAGTGTGGTCGGTTCAATAGTGTGTGGCTCAGGCTAGATGAACAGTACTGAGCCCGAGGTTTAAAACTGATTTGACCAAACAAAAGTCAGGTTTGACTAGGGCTTTATAATTAAAAATAAATTTCCTAAAATCTCGAAAAAAATCAGGGGGCTTCCTGGGACAACCTAGTTCCCAAATAAAATTCGAAAACCTACTGTTCAAGTTTTAATTTGTGTAATTTAAATTCAAACTTAGAAAAGATTATTGATTTGAGTTTGAATTTTCTGAGGGTTAAAACTATCCCCAAAAATTTGGGAAAATTATGTTTATTCATGATAATTATTATATTATTTGAATAAATTATTTCCAGATGATTATCACAAGTTTTTGTTCCTGCTTCCTTTTGGAACTTTAAATTGATTTGTATGTTTTCTTTGATTTCCAAAATCTCAAATGCAACAAATTATACAAATGCTCCAGAAAAACCAATGCATGTTCAAAAGTTCTAAATTCTCCTCATTTTTATACATTTGAAATACAACCCAAGATTTGGGATGTTACAGGAGCCATCCACAAACTATTCCTAAGCTTCTACCAAGACGACAAATCTTGAGGTTCATGTTAGTTTTGACAAGCAATCCCCATGAGATCGTCTGGATCATCAAACTATCTCCATGTTCATGTCTTTGACATGCAATCTCGTGAGAGTAGTTTGGCACAATTTAAGCATAAAACAATCTTGAAATTGATTTTTCATTTTTCATTGGCACAAGAACAATTTTTAGATTCTCAGAAGCACAAGAAGCTCAAGTAATGATCAATTTTAGATTCAAGAGCTAACAAAGCAATTTTGACAGGACCAATGTCACAAAAGGAGCACTAACTGCGCAACTAGCTAAAACATCCACAAATTACAGTTTTTAGGTTCTGGTTGTTTTAGAATTCTAGCTCATATAGCAAAGACTTAGCTACACATGTGAAAGCATGATAATTCTAGCAAGTCAAAGAATTAGACATGGCATTGAGCAAGAATTGAAATACTAAAGCTCCAAAGGGTAATAAGCAAAGCTTCATCAATTTTAGAAGATAAACAGAAAAGCTTATATTACAATGCATCTTTTTGTGTTTTTCATATGAATGCAATATGATACAATGAGATGCAAGAAAAGCTCAAAAAGCCTAAAAAGATCAAAAAGATCAACAAGTTCAAAGGAGGATCAAGAAAAGATCAACTGAACAAGGAAAGATCAGAAAAGACCCAACTCCCCCTCAAACCAACCCATAGGGATAAATTACCCCTAACTCGCTCCGCAAGGTGGCAAACCTTGTTGGGTCTAAAGGCTTGGTGAGGATATCTGCTAACTGAGCCTCAGACTCCACAAAATACAGCACAATATCACCCTTCTCAACATGGTCTCTAAGGAAGTGATAGCGAATGTCTATGTGCTTGGTCCTAGAGTGTTGCACTGGGTTCTTAGCAATGTTAATAGCAGAAGAGTTACCACATAAAAGAGGAACACTAGCAAATTTTAACCCAAAGTCCTTAAGAGTGGACACTATCCACAAAATCTGACTACAGCAACTAGCAGCAGTTATATATTCAGCTTTAGCAGTGAATTGTGCAACAGAAGACTGCTTCCTAGACGACAAAGAGACAAGAGAAGTGCCTAAGAAATGACATGTGCCAGATGTACTCTTCCTATCTAGCCGACAGCCCGCAAAATCAGAATAAAAAAACCCCCAAATGGACAGTGAAGGGTAGAGTGTAAATACCTGAAGATGCGCTTAACGGCTTGGCGATGTGAAGTCCTCGGAGACGCCTGAAACCTTGCACAGAGGTAGACCGCGAAGTGGATGTTCGGTCTTAAGGCCGTCAGGTACAGGAGAGAGCCGATCATGCTGCGGTACTCGCGTTGATCCACGGCTTCTCCTTCCTTATTTGGGTCTAAAGCAGTCGAAATCGCCATGGGAGTGGCGATCGGCTTGCAGTCACCTATCTCGAAGCGCTTGAGCAGATCCTTGGTGTACTTCGTTTGATAGATGAAGATCCCTTCCTTGCATTGCTTGATTTGTAGCCCTAGAAAGTAATTGAGCTCGCCCATCATACTCATCTCAAATTCCCTAGACATGGTCTCAGAAAAGCTGAAAACAAGAGCATGAGAGGAACCACCAAAGATAATATCATCAACGAATCAACAAGCGAGAAGTCATTGTCATGCCTAAGAATGAAAAGAGTCTTATCAACTTTTCTTATTTCAAAATCATTCTTAAGCAGAAAGGTCTTAAGTCTATCATACCAGGCTCTAGGGGCTTGCTTAAGACCATATAAGGCTTTTGATAGCTTAAAAACACGATCAGGGTGTTTGGGATTCTCAAAGCCAGGGGGTTGTCTAACATACACTTCCTCCTCTATAAAACCATTCGAAAAGACACTCTTAACATCCATTTGATGCAACCTAAAACCTTTAGATGCAACAAATGTAAGCAAGGCGCGAATGGCTTCTAGTCTAGTAACAGGAGCGAAGGTCTCATCAAAATCTAACCCCTCAACTTGGTTAAAGCCCTGAGCTACCAACCTAGCCTTGTTTATAACTACAAAACCATCCTCATTTTGTTTATTTTTAAATACCCAACGGGTGCCAATAATATTATGACCACTAGGAGGTTCTACAAGGTTCCAGACTTTATTTCTTTCAAAATTCTCTAACTCCTCATGCATGGCATTGACCCAACTAGCATCAGATAAAGCATGTGATATATCTTTGGGTTCAAAAGAAGCTACAAATGCAGAGTGAGAGAAAAGACTTGATCATGATACCGAGCGAGTGACTCGCTCATAGAGATTTCCAATCATCGATCCGAGGGTGTTGCTTCGAATATGCAAAGGGCGCTGGGGAGATAGCGTCTCCTCGACCTCCGCAGTATCGCTGATGAAGAGGTCGCAGCAGGAGCCTCAATTGGAGGTGAAGCGATCGAAAGGTGTATCGAAGCTTGGGCAACTTGCACAGAACATCGAAAAGTGGAGGAGCGAGATCAAGTTCATCCTCATCTTCTTCAACAAAAATGCTCTCTGTCACCTGTAAGTCACTTGAAACATCGGATCTAGCTCCAAGGCTAGTCTCATCAAAAGTGACATTGCATGTCTCCTGGACAATGTTAGTTTCAACATTAAAAACCCGAAAACCCCTCGAATGAGCAGGATAACCCAGAAATAAACCATCACAAGTCCTTGATTCAAATTTATCTAGGTTTCCTATTTTCAAAATAAAACACTTCGATCCAAAGACTCAAAAATGCGAAACAGAGGGTTTTCTGCCAAATCGAAGCTCATAAGAAGTCTTGCCGAAAGACAGTCTCAAAAAGACACGGCTTGAAATATGGCAAGCTGTAGCAATAGTTTCAGCCCAAAACTTCCTCGGTGTGCTATACTCATCTAGCATCGTCCTAGCCATCTCGACTAGGGTCCTGTTCTTCCTTTCCACAACGCCATTTTGTTGAGGGACGTGTGGAGAAGAGAACTGATGCTCAATACTGCAAGGCCAAAGACAATAAGAGGCAAAAGAAGTATTCTTGAACTCCGTGCCATTGTCACTGCGGATCGCTCTCAAGGCACCAGGAAGTTCAAAAGCCAAACGAAGAACAAGGTCATGATAATGATCAAAAGCCTCATCCTTCGAAACAAGAAAGAACACCCAAGAGTATCTCGAAAAATCATCAACTATGACAAGGATATACCATTTGCCACCGACTGACCGAACCCTAGTAGGACCAACAAGATCCATATGAAGCAACCGTCTCCGTCCGTCACCACGACTATAGTCAATGAAGGGTGTGAGGCGGCAACTTGCTTGCCATGCCTACTGAGCGACTTATACAAAGATCCTTGACACTTTGAGTTTAGGCAAACCTCTCATGAGATCAAGGCCGCTAACTTGCGTCAGATGATCAAAACCAATGTACCCTAAACGTCAGTGCCAAAGCCAGATATCAGAAGAAGATGCAATTAAACATTTGAGAGAACCAGCAAGAGATTCAGAAAAATCAGCTCAAAAAATTCTACCAACTCTAGAAATCCCAAAAACAAACTCACCGGCAGAATCAAGCACACGACAGATATTTTTCTTAAAACGAGTTTCATAGCCATCATCAAGAAGCTGCAAAACAGAAAGCAAGTTGTACCTTAGCTTGTCCACAAGAGCGACATCCTTGAGAATGAACTTGTCGTTCACCCTGATCGATCCAGTTCCTTCGATCCGCCCTTGTGTATCATCTCCGAAGGTGATGAAGTCATCACCTGTCAACCGCGTGAAGGAAGTGAACCATCTTGAGTCTCCGGTCATGTGGCGTGAACAGCCGGAGTCAACGAGCCACGTGTTCTTCCTCCTTCCGCGGTGATCCTGGAAAATCAAGGCACAAAAGAACGATGTGTCTCAATATTGGGGTTAGTTAAAAGCGACTTGGGAACCTAGTACTGAGACACACGTCTACGAGTAGTATGCAAAGCAGAAGTGTTATCCTTGATTTTATTAGGAGTTCTATTATGAGTAATGGTTACTTTAACATGAGAAGCACCCTGTCTAGGAGCATGATGAGCATGTGAAGCAAATCCTAGTCTAGGTTTCTTATTTTCTAAGTGACCATGTCTCATGAAAGCTCTAGGTCGATGAGATGAAATTCTAGCAATATTTCTCCTAGCATTTTTCAACCTACGCCAACAGAACTCCACCAAATGTCCACTCTTCTTGCAATAGGTGCAATGGTATTTTGTATCACTGGGAGAAGCACCTTTTGTCTCAAAAACAGGTTGAACAAAACCTGCAGATTTGAAAATTGTTTTTGCAGGTTGGGTTGTGAATTCAACTAAGCCATTTTTCGAAACCTGAATGACATTAGAATTGGACTTGTCCATGGCAGGGTTGTATCCTAACCCTTGCTTCTTATAAGGAGTCTTAGATGTGTCCAGAATCATGTTGAATTGTTTTTACCACTAGAGAATCTTTCTAAGGTATTCTTAAGATATGCATTCTCTTTTCCAACATTAACACATGATTCACAGTTCTTGGCCTTAATGGCTTTAGCATGTTTCTCCTTAAGAAAAGCAACTTCAAGCTTATAGGCTGCACATGATGCGCAAGGCATAGATTCAATTGTGTCCTTAAGCTTGGCATATTTAGCTCTAACTGCTTCTAGAATGCCCTTAACTTCATGTTCACGTTCTATGCAAAAAGAGTAAAAGCTAGATTTCACATTTCCAGAAGCATCCAACTTGCTAGACTCTAAGCATTTTTCACAGGGAGCAGATTTGACATCAATTAGCTCAGTCCTAGCATTTTTAAGTTGATGCAGGGCAATATTATGAGCAGATTGCAGTTTAGCAAATTCAGAATGTACAGCATGGCAAGAAGAACATTCATCAGATTCAAGAGTCTTAACATTTGTAAGTTCTAACGTCAGATTGTCAACTTGTGACTCTAAATCCTTGTTCCTAGCCATGGTAAACTCTAATGCCTTATCCTGACTCATAAGTTGCTCAAACATATTGTCGCATCTAGCAAAAAGAACATCATAGGAGAGAGGTACCTCATCGGTGTCATCGGCGTCGACGGAGTCGGCCATGAAGCACATGCCAGTGAAGTCCTTGGCCTTTCCTTTCTTGTCTTGAGGAAGCTCCTCCTCCTCCTTGTCCTCCTCGCTCTCGGAGTCCACATCACTCATGGATTGATCTCCAAAAGCGGCAAGGACCCGGTGGCTTGGAAGCATCATACTTGGGCTTGCTCCCCTAAGGCTTCTTCCAGGCAGGCTTCTCATCCTTGCGGTTGCCCTTACCTTTCAGCTTGGGGTAGTTTGCCGGGATGTGATATAGCTCTCCACACTCATAGCATGTCACAGGGCCACCTCTCTTGTTGTTTCTAACATTGTTGTATGCCCGTGTGACTTTCTTGACTAAAAGAGCTAAATCAAACTCAGGAAGACTCTCAAACTCTTCTTCTTGAACAGCAGATAAACACGCAAGAGAAAAACCAGAAGAAGACTCAGAAGAACCATCAGCAGTTCTTTTAAGAGGATCAGCTACCAAAGCCATGTTATCCTTCTTAGGAAGACTACCTCTCTTAATCTCATGAGTCTTGAGCTTGCTATAAAGCAGCTCCAAAGAGAGAGTAGAGAGATCGACGTTCTCCTCTATGGCAGTAGCCTTCATCTCCCACTCCTTGGTGTTGATTGCAGCCAAGAGGTGGGTGGCATTCTCAGATTGAGAGTACTCAATGTTAACAGCTCTCATCTGATTGATCACCTTGTTGAAGCGAGTAAAAACGTCATCGATGCTCTCGCTAGGACGCATCTCGAATTTGTTGTACTCTCGCTTGTAGACCGTCTGGCGCACATGCGATCTGGGATGATCCCTCATGGTAAGTTTTGAGGGTGTGCCAAATCTCATGTGCGGTCTCAAGGTTGCAAATCCTATCGTACTCCTGTCTACCAAGCCCAGCATATAGAAGGTTCTTTGCCTTGTTGTTGTTAGCCAAGAGGAATTTTGGCCGTGAAAGCAACTTCGGGCAAAACGAGTGGGGCTCAAACAATCTCCCATATAGCTTGTCCTTCGCTCTCAAGGAAGACTCGCATGTGATTCTTCCAATAGGCATAGTCGAGCCCATAGAAGACATGCGGTTTGGTCGAGTACTTATCCATCGCCAAGTTCAGTGACCGGTTAAGATCAAGATTGAATTAACCGGGCTCTGATACCACTTGTTGGACCGAAAAGGCGACTAGAGGGGGGGTGGGTTGAATAGGAGCACTATCTATTTTTTTTTCGCTTTGATCGGATTCAAACATGATATTGACTCCAATAGCTATGAGAACTATGAAGATCAATATATAAAAGCGTAGCGGAAGACTTGTACCGAATCCCCTTCAAACCCCCAAAAGAAACAACCAAAAACACAAAAACAAACCGATGAGCGAAGATGAAGAACAAGACGGTTGTACCGGATAAAACATGCAGGAGTTGTACCAAAATTCGGTTGTACCGATGAATAGTGTCGGTTCAACCGCAATGAACGATAAAACAGCAAATGAATAGTAAATAAACGAAAACGAAATCAAAAATTGACGAACTTTTGATCCGTAACTCCAAATTTCACGAAACTTGAAACACACCTTCCTAAGGATGTCAGGAACCTATTCCATGCAACGATCGTGAAGATCCTTGCCAAAGTTCTGACCTTTTTCCGTTCGAACGAAGGTTGCTCCAAAAACCGAGTCAAAACCAAAATATGATCCAAACACTTGCTCGTGGGTGATTGATGATCAAGATGATCCTAGATGTATTCCCATATGTCACAGAAAGCTAGATCAAGAGAAGAAATCGAGACAAAACTCGTGAATCAAAGAAAGACTCAAAATCATCAAATAGAGAGAAGGAAAGCAAAGAGGCACATCTTTAAGCAATCTTTCCTTGGATTGATTTGATATGGTATTGGTTTACAGCCACTCCATCAATAGAGGACAAAGACTCAATACATGAGTACGAAATCAAATCCAACTCTCTAGAACCCTAACCTCCCACTAACCTCTCCCTAAGCACCAAAGCAAAACTAGGGTTTTTCAAATGAAAGGATTGAGGGGGTGCAGCCACCTCCCTCCTCTATTTATAGTGGAGGCTTAGACCTTCTAGAAGATTGAACCCTAATGGGCTCCCGTTAAGGCCCACACACAAACGGGTCACATACGCACGTATTTTAAAGCGTCGTCTTCATCTCTTGACCTAATCCGCTTCACCTTGTGCCATCTTGCGCCGTGAGTTGGCAAAAGGTCACCAAGATGGTATTTAGTAAAATTACCAAAATACCCCTTCTCGATCTTTTTGCAAAGACCGAGTCCCAGCTGCATGAAGCACCTCCCATGCTTCGCCACGTGTAGGTTGATCCAGCGGCTCTCATCATGTCGGCAAGTCTCTCCCATCCGGCTCCCACCGAAACCACCATGGCACTTGCACCGACCCCCGGGCCGCTTGATCCAACCCATCGCATCGAACTGCCCGTTCGGTCACCTTTATCCCTCTTGCGCCATGCTTGACTCCATTGACCTCACACGGCATCTCCGATCGTTCTGGACCTCAGCTCTTCAACCTTAGTCGTGATCATCCTCGCCGTTGACCGTCCTTGACCTCAAAGCAACCTGCACAACAATAGACAAAGAAATTGATTCCGGGAACAAGTTCTTCACAACTTGACCCACGTTAGTCAAAACATGCATCACGCAACACATATGCCATGAAACCCATGAACTTGACCTAACCCAAAACCATTTCTCCAAATTGGTCGAACTTCAAAACAGAATCGGTACAACCGCCAAGTAAGAGCCAGTACTACCACATCGCGGTCGTACCGCTCATATAATCTTCTTGATCGTCTTTGCTCAAGGAAATCCAAAACTCCCCAAAAACATCCTCTCTGGAAATTCCATACCGCTATTCAAACGGTCACACCGCGATGCGGTACTACCGCCCTCTACAAGCCGGTACTACCGCACTACAGTCGTACCGCGACTTACACGCTGGTACGACCGATTATCCTAACACTAGCTGAAAACGCTATTTCGACAAACCGATAACGACATTGCCAATTGTAACATCATCCTAAGATCATGAGCATATCCCTATGATATCCATAGATGTCCCTCTTGGGCCACTGGATGAATGTTCCAATGGCTTGCCCTAGAGTCATGACCTCATCGTCTGGGGGAATCTGCAGCGGGACGACCGCGAAATTGGCATAAACACTGTCCACATTCACTTTTGCGAAACCCGGTATTGGATTTACACCGTGCACCAAAGCCCCAACACCAGATGGATACACCTGGCCCAAGCAACATCTAGGGCAACAGAGGCATATATCACTTGGAGATTGCACTTCATCGCCACCTACATAACGATACAAAATTAGCTACTCCAATAGGCCTATCAATGGATCGAGCATTCCAGAGATAACAATTATTATCAGGATGTCATCGACAGGAAATCTGTCGTCGCCTTTTGGGGTAGGGTTAGGATTGGACGCACAACTACTCAGAAGTTTGGGGAGGGGGCTAGCTAGCACGGTAGGGGCAGGGGCTTGCAACTGATATTCCCTAAGCCTTTCCTCAAGGCTCTCCATCTGCTGTCGCGTCTCAGCTCTGATGCGATCATCAATCTCATCTATGATGGATTCAACGATCTCATCTCTGAGGGATTCACGAATCTCCTCTCGTAGCTTTGCATCGCGCTCGGCTTTGGCTCTCTTCCTACTCCGGTACACCCCGGAGTCCTGTCAGAATCCATCTTTCCATGGAACATAAAGACCAAGGCCTCTCATGCGACCCGGATGCTCCTTGTTTCCCAGGGCTTCGGAGAGCATATCTCTCTCCCTGACTACCTAGAATGAACCTTGGGAAGATTGTGCACTCAACATTCCTTGCAATAGCACGATATGTCATTTCACTTCCTATAAAGTTATAGAGTAATTACAAACTAGGTAGTTCGATATCTTACGAGGCGCTGGGACACTTCCTCGTCTACGGGGTTTAGAAAGGAGATGGTCCCCGAAGACACGGCAGCTAACCTCGCTGTTAGCCAGTTTTGGGTGCACTCATTAGGGATCTCGGCAAATGGTGGGGAGGTATTCGAAAGGTTTGTCTGTTGGTCTTGATCCCTCCATTCTGGGATTTTACCAGCATACCCAGTGGTGCCGAGTCTGTGGGGGTGCATGTTTTTTGCCTAGAGGGCCATGTGCGCCACACTTTCACTCCTAAAATCATCTGTCGTCTTCTTTGCCACAAAGTTTTCCCAGTACTCTTCTGTAACAGCCCAAATTTTCAATTTCTGAGAAAATTTAAAACTTATTTATTTTTATGGATTTTCTGAAATTTTCTTAAAGCTTTCCTTAATAACCTTAAAGCTAAAACAAATTTAAATGCACAAAATATTACCAAGTTTAAGTTGAAATTATTTTACTTAAGTCCAAAATCATTCTAGGAATTTCGTGAATTTTCTAGAATTTTTGGAATTTATTTGCCATTTTCTAAAGGCTTATTGGAATTATCGAATTAAAACAATTAGAAAATCAAAGAAAACCCTAAACAAGAATCGGGCCGAATTTGGCCGCCCAAAACCCAAGACGCCAAGACGCCCGCTTCTCCTGCGTTACCCCTCACATGATCGTTGATCAAGATCGGACGACTCCCACGCTGCCTGTTCCTTTCCTTCTTCGCATCACGACAGGTGGGACCATCCGCTACTGTGCTTCTTCCTCTTTCCTTTCTTCCCCGCGCGCCCTTCCTTTCTCGCTGTAGCGACCGCCATGGACACGCTTCCAGAGCTTCCATCTACGGCACATATTGACCGAAATCTCCGTGATTTTGCGAGCAATCAACTTGAAATTCAAAACCGCGCCCGATCCTGTCTTCTCCCTTTCCTTTCTTCGCTTAAACCCTCAATCACCGCCGCCACCACCAAGACGGCCATCTTGTGTCAAGACGGCCTCGGTCACGCCGGGCCCTATAAATAGGAGCCCCAGGTGCGCCTCCTCCTCACACCACAACGCCACCACCCACACTCACCTCCTCCCGTGAGCGCCCCAATTTCAAGGTTCTTGACGACGGTGAACCTTGGTTCTCGCCAATTCGGCGCCATCGTCCCCAAGATAGGCCCGTCGTCCACGTCTCACGCAGATCACCGTGTCATCGCGGCCGAGCACCCATCCACGCCGCCGAGGACCACGGAACGCCTACCGACGACAACGAAGCGGCTTGCCCCCAAACCTCGCCGCCGACCTTGCCACGCCCGCCACATCTAAGGTAGCCACTAGGTTCGCGTGTCGTTTCTTCAATTTGGTACCACCGCTGCGTTTCTAGTGGCGAGAACGCCGGCGAGCCTCGCCGGAGCGTCGCCGGTCTTGGGCGACGTGGCTCGACCCACGTGACGCCAAATACGACGCCACCTCACCCCTAGATCCGACATGGTTGCTGTTTGGCGGCCACATCGGCCAGCACAAGACTATTCTCCCAAGCCAAATCCTATGGACTTGGCCTATATGGACCGTGTCTATGACACATGGGGCCCACACACTTGGGAATTAATTTAATTCCTTTATTCCCGAAAATCTCGGTGGCGACGCCACTATGCAATAAATGGATTTTCCTTTAGAAAAATAAATCGGGAAATTCATTTAAATTGCAGATTTAGGTTTAAAATTTGTAAAATTCACAACTTTTGCATCCAATCTCCAAATTGGGTGTTCCAAATTTCTAAATTCATATAAAATCATTATCTAGCTAACTAAACCAAAATTATTTAATTTAAAGCTATTTTGAATCTGTATTTAAATTTAGAAACCCTTTTAAATTTGATTTAGGTTAAAACTTGTAAAATTCATATCTTTTGAATCCCAACTCTAAATTGAGTGATTCAAATTGCTAAAATCTTAGAAAATCATTATCTAGCTAAATAAAATAAAATTATTTCATTTGGAGTTAGTTTGATTTGTCTTTTAGATTTACTTGAGTTTCATTTGGATTTGTTGTACTTTCGGCAGATAGACTTTGACGATTAGGAGGTAGATCCTTCTGAGGAATTAGAGTTTCAAGACTTCATCGAAGGCAAGTTATACCCTTGACCATATTGCCCCCAGTATTTTAAAGTTATTTAATTCAGTTTTTAAAATTATTATGGCATGCATATTTTTAGTATTTTATTTTAATGCCATGTTTAAATGCTTAGTTATTCCAATTATTATTGTATGACCAATTTTGAATATTGAAATGTCATTCCTTTGTCACCATAGATAAATTGGTTCAGAAATTATTCATGCTTAGCAAATGCTTAGACCATGATTTTGATTTTGGGAGAATTTAGCCAAATCATTACAAAATTGTTTTAAACATGAATCTATGGTATTGTTTTACCATAGAGAATTTGTAAAGGTGGTTTTTACTAAAATAAAATCAAAATAGTTCGGACTTGGGCTAAATGGATGTATGGTGGGTGCAGAGTTTATGCACGGGCTTAATCTGTTAAGATTAAGACCTGTGGTTTGATTTTGATAGACGCCAAGTCAATTAAGGACCGGTCTTTGAGCGTATTTTGCTACGCCTATACAGTACCACCACATGTCTTGTATGGGCAAGACACGGCTTATTAATTTGGGATACCTCATAGATATTTGTGCCGTGTTGTATGTGTGGGTGTCGGTTAGACTATAGTCCCACTGGCGCAAGAGGGGCTCCTGAGGACGGTCACCCAATGGAAGCTAAACCTTAGCGGGCATGAGTACTTTGAGGAAGATCATTGTAACGGCCTTGTGATAATTGCTTTGTCACACGCGTTAGGAAGCGTGGGTTGGCCGACACAAAAGCATATTATCTCTTGTGGGTAAGCTGCATAAACTCGCAGAGTAGAAAACTATTGAATAACGCGTCATGATCATGGACATGCTAGCAAAGCCACTCCGAAGTTAGACTTGTTTTTGGTTTCAAAATGATTTCAACAGATGTTTTCGGGATGGTTAGTCTGTGGGAAAATTAGGCGGTTAGCCATTGTGATAGGAGGGTATCCTTCACCATTCAAATATGGAGGTTATCCACACTATAAAATTGTTATTTAAAATCTGTTTTTAGGTAAAGTATAAAAATAGCCTTGGAAATTAATATGACTATTTAAATAAAAAATGCTGATTTATGCAAATAAACCCCGCCAATATCCCTTGTTTACCTTATGCATGCATTCAATCATTATTTGATGGTGTAACTTGCAAGCACGGTAGTAGTGCTTACTCTCTGTCAATAATCTTTATTCAGAGAAGACCTCTATCAAGGCGGTGAGGACATCGATGCTTAGGCCACGCTTCCCGGGCGATTGCTCGTGGCGAATCATTGGGTCTACTCTTGCTATTTTATTTCATTGTGTTTTACTTTATTTGGCCTCGGCCCGTTTGTAATAAACTCGAATAATTATTAATGAATGGCGTGATATGTTTTGATTATCACTTTTGTTTAGCTGTGTACACTAGAAATCTGGACTAGTGTATGAACACGAGAGAATTCGGGATCCTTCGCTCCGGGTTCGACAAAAGTGGTATCGAGCCATATCGATCAGAGGTCGTGGCCTTAGAAAATGCCTTAAGGACTTATTTTCAAAAACTAAAACTATTTTGGGTCTATCCAAGAGTCTTCTCAACCTTTCTCTTTAAAACAATTACTAACTCATCTCCTTCTCTAAAATTGTAGATGGCCGAAAAACCAACCCGGATCTCCCACGGAATTTTCGCGAGACATTGGGCTGCACTTCTTTGGAAGATGATGCAACACCTAGACTACAACGAAGACCAACCTATCAAGGATACCAAGTACAAAGTGGGAAGCCAATATCATTTGGAGAGTCGAAGTGATCCTCACGCCAACCACAACCCAAATCACGGACTTCCACATCATCGACGCCCGATAAGGCGTGGTACCTTATTTGAAGGCATTCAAGACGCAGCCAGAGAAGCCACAAGACGCCTTCGCTACACCTACAACAATCGATTCCATGGCTCCGAAGTTTCACTACCATCCAATGCGCGTTCAGACCAGCCGATAAACCTTTTGCCCACCGAAGGCGAGGACTCTCTGAGCTTACGATCGGTGAACTTGTGCAAGGCAATGGACTATGCCTATGGAAACGCTCTAGATGACTCGCGCATCGCTCAAGACTGACTGCAAGAGGCGTAAGAAAGGTGAAAGCCATGGAAGAAGAGCTAGCTTGCTACAAAGGCAAAGAGGGTAGCTCTAGTGAGCGGATTATACCCCAATCACCCCTTAGTTGTTTCCCATATTGTAACAAGTTAGATCACTAATTATGAGCTATCGTTGCCATTGTGATAGCCATAACCAAAGAATAAAATAAAATAATAAAAGAATTATTTTAGAAAAATTTTGGCTCTTTGTCTTGTGTTTGTTCTTGGGCTAATTAGATTTACCCCTTTAGAGCTTTCTTTCTATCTTTCTCTTCTAAAATCCTTAGAAACATCTAGCAGATGGTGACCACCCGTCTGCGCAAGCGGCAAGAAGGTGCTCAAGGTCAGGAAACGAGAACGCGGATTATCAGGAAAATCCCGTTCAGCAGCCACCACCTCCACCAACTAAAGAACCTAGCTGGCGTCAATTAATGGCACACCAGACGCATATGATGAGTTTGCTAGCCCAATCACTCAGCAGCGTTCCAAACTTACACACCGCGACCCATGCTCCACCTCCACCCCCACCTCCGCAGAAGTTGTCAATGTCGGAGTTCATGAGGATGCGTCCTCCGACATTCTCAAGCAGTACTGAACCTATGGACGCCGACGATTGGCTCCGTGCCATAGGAAAGAAGCTGGATATCACTTAGTGCTCGAATCGTGAAAGGGTACTTTTCGCCGCTCACCAACTCAGTGGTCCCGCTTCGGAGTGGTGGGACAACCTCTGCATGACCCATGCCAACGCTCAAGCTATCACTTGGGAAGAGTTTGTGTGAGCCTTCCGTCATGCTCACATTCCCGCAGGGATGATGGCATTGAAAAAGAAGGAATTTGGCGCGCTTCGCCAAGGTAACCGCTCGGTGAGAGAGTACCTGCATAAGTTCAACCAGCTTACTCGCTACGCCCCGCATGACGTAGCCAGAGATGAAGACAGGCAGGAAAAGTTCATGGAAGGACTGAATGATGAGATATCAGTCCAACTGATTTCTCAGGACTTCACTGACTTCCAACAATTGGTGGACAAGGCAATTCGCCAGGAGGGCAAGCATATAGAAATGGAGAACATAGCGGAGGATGGCGCTCAGAGGTTCAACTCCGGAGGACAACCCAAACCTCGCCTCGCCCGGCCCGGCCCAAAGATGGAAGATTCAATCCTCTACATCCAGAACTCAAGATCTGTCGCGGCGCCTCAACACTTCCGGCTCGCAATAACTCAGCGGGGGCGGCCCCAGCAGAAGAACTTCGACCTCATCAGTTGCAAAGAAGGACCTATTTCCATCGCAACGAGCCCGACATTATGCCAATAGATGCCCAAAGAAGCAAAGAGGCGCAGCTCCACCTAAGTCGACAACTAGAGTTCCGACCATCGGCGGCACCACAAAGCCGGCGGCCAGTTCATGAAGGGCGTGAACCACGTCACGGCAGAAGAGGCTCAAGCAAAGACGGATGTCGATTCGGTACGTTTCTTGTTAATTGAAGCCAAAGATCGGTCCTATTTGATTCCGAGCATCGCATTCCTTTGTTTCCAATAGATTTGTGGGGAAATATGGGTTACCTATCTCCTCTTTAGTTAACCCTATGATAGTCCACTCCCGGGCTCGAAATGAGAACCGATTCTCTATGCCCAAACCTTACCCTTGAAATATCCGAGTGTGTTTTTCCGCGGACTTGATAGTCCCGCAATCTCAAGGTCTAGATGTGATTCTTGGAATGGGTAGCTAGCCAAGAATCGTGACAGATAGATCGTGCTAATAGATCTATCACCCTCACCAATGAACAAGGAGAATCAAGAGAATTGAGACCCAAGTTATCAACCGGAGGAAGTTCCATCCTGACCAGCTTGAAGGAAATAAAGCTTGAAGATATACCAGTCGTGCAAGAATACCCAGATGTTTTTCCTGATGAGTTACCCGGCATGCCACCGGATAGGGACGTAATGTTCTTAATTGACTTAGTCCCAGGGACCGCTCCAATCTCGAAGCGACCCTACAGAATGCCGGCCAATGAGCTAGCAGAACTGAAGAAACAAATTGAAGAACTAAGGAGCAAAGGTTATATCCGACCAAGTTCATCACCTTGGGGAGCACCCGTACTATTTGTCAAAAAGAAGGACAATAGTATGCGAATGTGTGTGGATTATAGATTGCTCAATGAGGTGACGATCAAGAACAAGTATCCGCTACTCAGATTGATGATCCGCTCGATCAATTGAAGGAGCAAGCATCTTCTCAAGATCGATCTACGATCCGCTATCATCAACTAAAGATCCGCCGGAAGATATCCCAAAGGCGCCTTCACGACCAGATATGGGTTGTATGAATTCTGATCATGTCTTTCGGTTTGACAAACGCGCCCTGCCATTTATGAATATGATGAACAAAGTGTTCATGGAATTCTTGGATAAGTTTGTGGTTGTTTTCATCGATGACATTCTCATTTATTCAAAGGATGAAGAAGAACACGAGAAGCACCTAAGGATGATTTTGGAGAAACTCAGAGAACACCAGCTTTACACCAAATTCAGCAAGAGCGAATTCTGGCTAAAGCAAGTGGCCTTCCTTGGTCATATCGTGTCAGCAGGAGGAGTTGCTGGAGACCCAGCCAAGGTTGAAGCCGTTATGGATTGGAAGCAACCAAAGTCTGTCACAGAAGTAAGGAGTTTCCTTGGGCTAGCCGGCTATTACCGCAGGTTCATTGAAGGATTCTCCAAGACAGCAAGGCCTATGACACAACTTCTGAAGAAGGAAAAGAAGTTTGAATGGACGGATGCCTGCGAGAAGAGTTTCCAGGAGCTGAAGAAGAGTTTAGTTTCTGCACCTGTGCTAGTATTACCCGATATTCATAAGGACTTTGAAATCTTCTGCGACGCATCTCGACAAGGTCTTGGATGTGTCCTGATGCAGGAAGGCAAAGTCGTGGCTTATGCATCCCGTCAGTTGAGGCCACACGAGGGAAATTACCCAACTCATGATCTCGAGTTAGCAGCAATTGTGCATGCTTTGAAGATCTGGCGGCATTACCTCATTGGTAACCGTTGTGAGATTTTCACGGATCATAAGAGTCTGAAATACATCTTTACCCAGTCTGAACTCAACCTCCGACAGAGAAGATGGTTAGAGTTGATAAAAGATTACGACCTCGGAATTCATTATCATCCGGGCAAAGCAAATGTTGTTGCAGATGCCCTAAGCAGAAAGGCGTATTGCAACACCATTTTGGTTCGTAATAATCGGCGAAATTATATAAAGAGCTCAAGCACCTAAACCTAGAGATTGTCAATCAAGGGTGTGTCAATGCTTTGGAGGTGCAACCCACTCTTTGAGTCAAATCAGGAAAAGCGATCGTAAGATGAAGACATCAAAGAAATCAAGAAGAATATGAGAAGAGGCAAAGCCCCAGGGTTCTCTGAAGATGAGCAGGGAACAGTGTGGTTTGGGAACCGCATTTGTGTACTTAATCAGCAAGAACTAAAACAGTCGATTCTAAAGGAAGCTCATGAATCGTCATACTCAATCCATCCCGGAAGCACTAAGATGTACCAGGATCTGAAGGAGAAATATTGGTGGGTCAGCATGAAGCGTGAGATTGCAGAGTTTGTAGCACGCTGCGATGTTTGTCAACGAGTAAAAGCAGAGCATCAAAGACCCGCTGGTTTGTTGCAAACATTACCAAATCCCGAGTAGAAATGGGAGGAAATTGGCATGGACTTCATCACCGGACTTCCTAGAACCCAATCGGGATGTGATTCCATCTGGGTGATAATTGATCAGTTAACTAAGGTAGCTCACTTTATCCCAGTCAAGACCACCTACCAGAGCAGCAAACTAGCAGAGTTGTACATAGCCAAGATTGTCTGTCTACACGGAGTACCCAAGAAGATCGTGGTCCGATCGAGGTTCCCGATTCACTTCGGTTACTCGAAAAGCTCGCACGAAGCCTTGGGTACCAGACTTAACTTCAAAGATCGCTATCACCATGAGACAGATGGCGACCGAGCGTGTCAACCAAGTTCTTGAAGACATGCTTCGAGCTCGTGCCTTAGAGTATGGGAAAATTTCGATAAGAATCGCCCTATGCAATTCTCGTACAATAATAGCTACCATGCCGGTTCTGAGATGTCTCCATTTGAGACTTTGTATGGCGAAAATGCGTAACTCCACTTCTTTGGGATGAAGTAGGAGAGCATCAATTCTTTGGGCGAGTTGATAAAAGAAGTGAAAGCAAGGTTAAAGCAATAAGGAACGTCGAAAGTGGCTCAATCCGAGTAAAAGTTATGCCGATAACCATCGAAGAGAATTAACCTTGAGATAGGAGACTTTGTTTATCTCGAGTCACTCCACTCCGAGGAGTAAGAAGGTTCGGACCAAGGGAAAACTTGCACCCAGATTTGTGGGACCCTACAAAATTTTGGCAAAAAGAGGTGAAGTCGTGTATCAGTTAGAACTACCAACCTCCTTGTCTACGATACACAATGTCTTTCATGTGTCCCAGCTAAAGAAGTGCCTCCGAGTGCCGGAAGACCAGACCTGTTTGGAGAGCATTGATCTCCAAGAAGACCTTACTTATGTCGAGCAGCCAATCAAGATTCTGGACGTCGCAGAGCGTGTTACCAGGAGCAAAATCATTCGTTCATACAAGGTCTAGTGGAGCCACCATCCAGAAAGCGAAGCCACCTGGGAGCGAGAGGAAGATCTTAAAGCAGAGTATCCCCACCTTCTTGCTGGCCAAGTCTGAATCTCGGGGTCGAGATTCCGTTAAGGGGGTAGGTTTGTAACAGCCCAAATTTTCAATTTCTGAGAAAATTTAAAACTTATTTATTTTTATGGATTTTCTGAAATTTTCTTAAAGCTTTCCTTAATAACCTTAAAGCTAAAACAAATTTAAATGCACAAACTATTACCAAGTTTAAATTGAAATTATTTTACTTAAGTCCAAAATCATTCTAGGAATTTCTGTGAATTTTCTAGAATTTTTGGAATTTATTTGCCATTTTCTAAAGGCTTATTGGAATTATCTGAATTAAAACAATTACAAAATCAAAGAAAACCCTAAACAGTAACTGGGTCGAATTTGGCCAGCCCAAAACCCCAAGACGCACAAGCCCGCTTCTCCCGCGTTACCCCTCACGCATGATCGTTGATCAAGATCGGACGACTCCCACGCCGTTCCTTTTTCTTCGCTATCACGACGGGTGGGACCATCCGCCATCTTGTGCTTCTTCCTCTTTCCTTTCTTCCCCGCGCGCCCTTCCTTTCTCGCCGTAGCGACCGCCATGGACACGCTTCCAGAGCTTCCATCTACGGCACATATTGACCGAAATCTCCATGATTTTGCGAGCAATCAACTTGAAATTCAAAACCGCGCCCGATCCTGTCTTCTCCCCTTTCTTTTCTTCGCCTAAACCCCTCAATCACCGCCGCCACCACCGCACGGCCATCTTGTGCCGCACGAAGCCTCGGTCACGCCCGGGCCCTATAAATAGGAGCCCTGGGTGCGTCTCCCTCCTCACACCACAACGCCACCACCCACAGCTCACCTCCCTCCCCGTAGCGCCCCAATTTCAAGGTTCTTCGCCGGCGGTGAACCTTTGGTTCCTCGCCAATTCCGGCGCCATCGTCCAAGATAGGCCCCGTGCCCACGCCCGTCCACGGCATCACCGCGTCATCGCGGCGGAGCACCCATCCACGCCGCGGGAGGACCACGGAACGCTTACTCGACGACGATCAAGCTTCGCCGCCAAACCTCGCCGCCGACCTTCGGGCCACGCCCGCTCACATCTAAGGTAGCCACTAGGTTCAGCGTGTCGTTCTCTTCAATTTGGTACCACCCGCGCGTCTCGCCGTGGCGTAGAACGCCGGCGAGCCTCTCGCCGGAGCGTCGCCGGTCTCGGGCCGACGTGGCTCGGCCACGTAGACGCCAGCGCGACGCCACCTCACCCCTAGATCCGACATGGCTGCCTGTGTGGCGGCCACATCAGCCGCGTCAGCACCACCTCCCCAAGCCAAATCCTATGGACTTGGCCTATATGGACCGTGTCTATGACACATGGGGCCCACACACTGGGGAATTAATTTAATTCCTTTATTCCCGAAAATCTCAGGGCTGACGCCAGCTTGCGCAATAAATGGATTTTCCTTTAGAAAAATAAATCGGGAAATTCATTTAAATTGCAGATTTAGGTTTAAAATTTGTAAAATTCATAACTTTTGCATCCAATCTCCAAATTGGTTGTTCCAAATTTCTAAATTCATATAAAATCATTATCTAGCTAACTAAACCAAAATTATTTAATTTAAAGCTATTTTGAATCTGTATTTAAATTTAGAAACCCCTTTTAAATTTCAGATTTAGGTTAAAACTTGTAAAATTCATATCTTTTGAATCCCAACTCTAAATTGAGTGATTCAAATTGCTAAAATCTTAGAAAATCATTATCTAGCTAAATAAAATAAAATTATTTCATTTGGAGTTAGTTTGATTTGTCTTTTTAGATTTACTTGAGTTTCATTTGGATTTGTTGTACTTTCGCGTATAGACTTTGACGATTCCGGAGAGGTAGATCCTTCTGAGGAATTAGAGTTTCAAGACTTCAGCGAAGGCAAGTTATACCCTTGACCATATTGCCCCCAGTATTTTAAAGTTATTTAATTTAGTTTTTAAAATTATTATTGCATGCATATTTTTAGTCAATTATTTTAATGCCATGTTTAAATGCTTAGTTATTCCAATTATTATTGTATGACCAATTTTGAATATTGAAATGTCATTCCTTTGTCACCATAGATAAATTGGTTCGGAAATTATTCATGCTTAGCAATTGCTTAGACCATGATTTTGATTTTGGGAGAATTTAGCCAAATCATTACAAAATTGTTTTAAACATGAATCTATGGTATTGTTTTACCATAGAGAATTTGTAAAGGTGGTTTTTACTAAAATAAAATCAAAATAGTTCGGACTTGGGCGAAATGGATGTATGGTGGGTGCAGGTTTATGCACGGGCTTAATCTGGTTAAGATTAAGACCTGTGGTTTGATTTTGATAGACGCCCAAGTCAATTAAGGACCGGTCTTTGGCGTATTTTGCACATATATCAGTACCACCACATGTCTTGTATGGGCAAGACCTCGCTTATTAATTTGGGATACCTCATAGATATTTGTGTCGTGTTGTATGTGTGGGTGTCGGTTAGACTATAGTCCCACTTTGGCGCAAGAGGGGCTCTCGGAGGACGGTTAGTCCAATGGAAGCGAAACCTTAGCGGGCATGAGTATTTTGAGGAAGATCATTGTAACGGCCTTGTGATAATTGCTTTGTCACACGCCTTAGGAAGCGTGGGTTGGCCGACACAAAAAGCATATTATCTCTTGTGGGTAAAGCTGTACAAACTCTGCAGAGTAGAAAACTATTCAATAGCAGCGTCATGATCATGGACATGCTAGCAAAGCCACTCCGAGTTAGACTTGTTTTTGGTTTCAAAATGATTTCAACAGATGTTTTCAGGATGGTTAGTCCTGTGGGAAAATTGGGCGGTTAGCCATTGTGATAGGAGGGTATCCTTCACCATTCAAATATGGAGGTTATCCACACTATAAAATTGTTATTTAAAATCTGTTTTTAGGTAAAGTATAAAAATGGCCTTGGAAATTAATATGACTATTTAAATAAAAAAATGCTGATTTATGCAAATAAACCCTGCCAATATCCCTTGTTTACCTTATGCATGCATTCAATCTGTTATTTGACGGGTGTAACTTGCAAGCACGGTAGTAGTGCTTACTCTTGCTGAATAATCTTTATTCAGGAGAAGACCTCTATCAAGACGGTGAGGACATCGATGCTTAGGCCACGCTTCCCCAGACGATTGCCTGTGGCGAATCGTTGGGTCTACTACTGCTATTTTATTTCCGCTGTGTTTTACTTTATTTGGCCTCAGGCCCGTTTGTAATAAACTCTGAATAATTATTAATGAATGGCGTGATATGTTTTGATTATCACTTTTGTTTAACTGTGTACACTAGAAATCCTGGACTAGTGTATGAACACAGAGAATTCGGGATCCTTCGCTCCCGGGTTCGACATCTTCCAAGAACGGATACTTGTGGAAGGGCATCAAATCCTTCTCCACGTAGTTCTTGACTAGTGTGCTCTTGAAGTTCTTCCATGCTTTGCACGCCTGTAGCAACGCGTGTCGTCACACAGAGTCCCGGTTTTGTTCTGGTATCTCGAACAATTTGAAAATATTCGCCAGCAGCTCATCTTTTGGAGCTTTGGTCAAGTCCTTCCATGAATCGTAGGTGATGTTCACCCGTTCCTGTGCAACTATTCTGACCATTCTTTGGAATGCGGACGCTGCTCGGTGAGGATTGATAGAGGTCCCAGACTCATCGACCTCTGTGATGGTAAATTGGCCCCTGGGCCTTTTCGATATTCCTCTACTGCGCTTGGATATTCGAGAGGACGACGCATCAAACACATGAGGCGACGATGACGAAGAATGAGCGGAAGATATCTTCACAAGAAATAGAAGTTCTGACACGCATGAACATATTATCATATGATTTGATCTCTATGTGTATGGGTATACACACCAATTAATAAATAATTGGGATATGTAGGGAAGAAATTAGGACCAACACAATGACATAATTGACATATAAACATGTAAATCCTCCAAGTCATTTAAAAGGAATAATATGCTCAACACAAACATCATTTGAACAAATGAAATAAGCATAAAGCTAAGATTTAACATTTTTATATTGCTCTCAGAGGTTGAGTAAGCATTCCAATTAGAGCTCAAGTTCAAACCCGATTATCAAAATAATTTCAGCATAAGACTATTATTATCACAGAGCATTCATCTCAAGTCCACCATACCACATTGCAATATATTCCAGTACGTAGCACTATCAAAACAAATACCATATGAATCACTGACTAGAACAAATACAAATTCCTAAAACAAGTACAACACCTCATACTACTCAGTGTTTGAACAAGATACCAGCACAATTATCATGAGTCCATGAGGACCATGACAGCATGACAGATTATTGATAGAAAAAGTGAGGGAAAGGGGTGTCGGGGTCGGCAACTCGGCATCGGTTACCTTTGGCGTTGAGGAGAAGGACGAGTAGGGAGTAGTACTGGAGCAGCAGGGTGGCATCAAAGGGCAGGCGCGTCGGGCTTGGGGGAGAGGAGGCGACGCGTGCTCAGGGAGGAGGCGGCGTGCTCGCGGAGGAGGTGTGCCAGGCTCGAGGAGGAGGCGGTGTCGAGGACGACAGCGACGGGCTCGAGGGAGAATGGAGAGTTGAGAAATTTAATCGTTTGAGTGGGGGAAGCGGGCAAACCCTAGAGTCCGAATATAAATAGGGTTGGACATCATAGACGGTTCTAAAGTAGAACTGTCTATGATAAATAATATCACAGATGGTTCTAAAATAGAACTGTCTGTGATGGATGATAATACCACAGACGGTTCTAATAAATAACCGTCTGTGATAGATTGTGTATTACAGACAGTTATAATAAATAACCGTCTGTGATATATTATGTATCATAGACGGTTTGTAGATGAAACCGTCTGTAATATATTAGCACAGACAGTTTGTAGATGAAACTGGCTATGATATTCTTTTGTATTGGTAAATCTAGTTCTGTTTATTGGCTAGCCTCAGGAAATACTAGCCATGCCCTCTGAAACAAGCAGAAACACAACAAGTACATGCATACATCCAATTCACATTTACTTCAGAAACAAGCACATCTATTTCACAGTATAAATCAATTAACTCAAATGAACTAAAATTAAACATTCAAAACACATATACACACATTGTTCAATCTTTAAAAATTAGCCCTTCATGATGATCAACGCGTATGTAGCTAGTTTCGTCACGTTGTTCTCCGTTTCCGAAAGGAGGCAACTCGTCAAATTGATTGTATTCTTCCTCGTCCACTACATTCTCAACTCTGACAATCCTCCTTTTTCTATGAAGAACTACGTGGCGCTTCTTATTTGTCTGGTCGGTTACATAGAATACTTAAACAACTTGGTTAGCGAGTACGAATGGTTCATCTTTGTATCTGACACGTTCGAGGTCCACGGTAGTGACGCCATACTTGTCGACCTTCACCTGTGGGAGATTACCCCAATGGCACCAAAACAGGGGGATCTTGAAAAGCCCGTAGTCGAGCTCCCATATCTCTGCTATGAGCCCATAGTAGGAGCTCCTTAGCCCATCGGTACTGAACGCATCTATGCAGACACCGCTGTTTTGGTTAGTGCTCTTTATATCCTGAGCTCGCATATAGAATGTGTACCCATTTATATCGTATCCTCGCCATGTCACAACTGTAAGTGTTAGCCCTTTTGCCAACCATGTCAGCATATCACTTGACGAGCTCCTAGCGAGTCGCTCCTTCAACCATTGGTTGAACTGACTGTTGTGCTGTCTCGTGATCCAAACATCCGACCGCTCCGAATTCTGTTGCCAAAGCACGTCCTTGTGCTGGTCGATATATAGGGACACTTCAGTCATGTGTTGCAAGGCCATGAAATGGGCTTGAGCATATGCATCTATATCTAGAGTGATTGTTTTCCTTCCGATGGTCCCGATACCCTTGAGCCTCCCCTCATGGCGAGATCAAGGTACACCTATCGGTTCGACCTGAGCCATGTAACCAACGCAGAACTCAATGACCTCTTCGGTTGCATAACCTTCGACGATGCTGCCCTCCAATCGAGATCGATTCCGTACATAGGACTTGATAATTCCCATGAACCTCTCAAACGGGTACATGCTATGTAGGAACACGGGCCCGCACATCTTTATCTCCCTCACAATGTGAACAATGAGATGAACCATGATATCGAAAAATGACGGAGGAAAATACATCTCAAGATCACATAGAGTCATCACCACCTCATCCTACAGAGCATCTAGTCCTTCGGGATTGATGACCTTTTGAGCAATTGTGTTACAGAAATAACACAACCTCATGATTGTCTCTCGGACCTTAATCGGCAAAATACTTCTAATTGCAACAAGAAGCATCCGTGTCATCAGCACATGACAATCATGAGAGTTCACGCCAATTAACTTCAAATCTTCCCTCGAAAAAAGTTTCTTCATGTTGGCAGAGTAACCGGACGGAACTTTCACACCATGCAAGCATTAGCACAGTTTAGTTCTCTCGGCCTTGGACAGACTGTAACAAGTAGGGGGAAGGTATGTTCGTCCTTTATCGGCCTCTGTCGGTGCTAACTCAGGTCTGATGTCCATATCAACCAAGTCAAGCCGTGCGTTGACACCATCCTTTGTTTTGTCACGAATGTGCAATAAGAGACCAATCAAGCTGTCACATACATTCTTCTCTACATACATGACATCGATGCAATGGCGAACTTCTAGGTGCTCCCAATAAGGTAAGTCCCAAAATATTGATATCTTCTTCCAGATGTTATTCTCACAGGTCCTCGATTTACGTCCCTTTCCGAGCACAACATCTAAATCCTAAACCATGTCATAGACCTCTTTTTCGCTTAAATGCCTTGGAGCTGAACTGTCATCCTTCTCTCCATTGAATTATTTCTTTATCCTGCGGTATGGGTGAGCCCTCCATACCTGTACCCCTTCAATCCACAGTATTTTTAGATCTTCCATCAATGGTGCTAGGTACACATCAATACCATTCTCAGGTTGATTCGGTCGTTGGATAAGTATCGATAGCAAAATATACTCCTACTTCATACACAACCAAGGAGGAAGGTCATAGATACAGAGAGTCATGGGCCAAGTGCTATGTCAGCTGCTCATATTACCGAAAGGATTCATTCCATCTGTACTCAATCCAAAGCTTATATTCCTCGGTTCTGCACCGAAGCATGCAAAACTCCTATCGATGTTTTTCCACTAAGCGGAATCAGCAGGGTGTCTTAGCTTTCTGTCATTCTTACGCTCCTCTGAGTGCCAATGCAGCAGTTTTGCATCTTTTGGGTTCGCAAAAAAACCGCTTCAAATGTGGAATTACAGGAAGATACCATGCCACCTTAGTAGGAGGTCCTTTCTTCACCTCGATTCTCTCGCTGTCATCTGATTGATTCTTACGCTTGTATCGGAATGCATTGCACACTAAACATACATGCATGTTTGCATACTCGTTATGGTAGAGGTTACAGTCGTTCGGACATGCATGTATTCTTTCTACTTTCATTCCCAATGGACAAAGAACCTTATTGGCTTTGTAGGTGGTTTTGGGCAACTTGTTTCCCTCCGGAAGCATGTCCGCTAAGAAACCTAACAGTGCTGTGAAACTCTTGTCGGACCAACCGTTGCTTGCCTTCAATTTCAGTAGTTCAAACACGGATGACAATCTTGTGCATTCCAGCGTGCAGCCCGGGAACAAAGGTTTCTCCGATTCCTCCATCAAACCCCGGAATTTAACATACTCTCTCTCATCACAGTTCTCTTCTGCATCGCGAAGCATCTGATCTAGATTGTCATCATGCAGCCTATCCGAATCGGAACCACAATCGACATCATCCGGCGGCATATCGTTGACTTCGTCGGCGATGTTGTTATTACTACCTTCATGTATAAGATGCTCTTCACTGTGACTGACCCAACGTGTATAGCCCTTTTTGAAACCCCTTTGAATCAAGTGTGCTTCGATCTGCGCTCGGTTCTTAAACATCTTTAGATTCTCGCAGTCAATGCATGGACCGTATATATATTCTACCATCTTATTCAACATATCCTCCTCGGCAGCTCTTGTAAAAGCAGACACATCATTAATATACTCTTCACTCACACGGTTACCAGCATACATCCAGCTTCGGTCCATCTATGTGATGCATAGAATAATTTGGTGTTAAATATTGAATTAATTAATTAGTATACTATAGATGCAACTTTTGATATGTCATTTGAAATATGTATTTCAAATGAACTGAAAAAACACCAAAGCACCGTAGGGGCAAGTTGTTCATCACAAACACGTTATAGATATCCCATGCCTAACTTCAGATGGCAAGAAGCTAGCCATGCAACACTTGCAAAACAACACAAAAAACTAGATCTAAACCATCGTCAATTCTCTCTTTACCGATCTAAAACCATCTACAATTCTCTCTTTCCCAAGCTAGATCTAGAATATAATGTAAGGAACAAATTAATTACGTACTAACCATTGATAGTCAAGAAAAAATTACCAAATCCGCGTGGTCTCCTTTCACCAAATCGCCTCAAAGCCCCACATCCAACAGCAGCAGCAAGAACATAGCAAGAATTTAAGACAGATCGATCTGTGAGGGGATCGGGTCTGCAATAAATGAGATTATCATAGATGGTTTTAATACAAACCATCTATGAAGAGGGTGGGAAGTCAGACGGTTCATGTTAAAAACCGTCTATGAAGTATCACAGACGTTCTGAACAAGAACCGTCTTTGATATTTGGTAATATCACAGACGGTTCTTGGTCTATGAAGTACCACACATGGTTTTTAGAATAAACTGTCTGTGATATTACCTCTTCATAGACGGTTCTTAGCGCATAAAGTAACATAGACGGTCGCTAACCAAAACCGTCAGTGATTGTCTTTAATACAGATGGTTTTGTTCAACTATCTGTGATGAGGCATCCAGTATTAGTCTTATTGTAGTAGTGTTAGGTTATTCTGGATATAAAGTCGGTAGGTCGTCGAAGATTTCGTTCGCGCAAACAACGTCTATTGCAAAAAGAGCTAAAAAATCAATTAAATAATGCAAATAAATTCAAACAGTAACCAAATTCAAATATTTTTGCATATTCAGGTATATTATGATTTTATACGAATTTATAGACCAAAATCAACTCATTTGGAGTTTCCTAGCAAAAGTTATTGAAGATCTAAATTGGCTCGGCTGAAAAATCCCTTAAAAAGAAAAAGGAGAGAGAGTCTCTTACTGACAGGTGGGACCTGCAGCCCTTTTCATTTTATTTTTTTATTTTTTTCTAACCGAAAAGGTTTAAGGTATGACAGGTGGGCCCTTGAGTATTTTATTTTCTCTTCAAATTGTTTTCCTAAAGATTACTGCTATTGACAGATGGGACCCACTGTCATAGGCTAGGTCCACATAAATAGTGCGTGGACCGACATCCGCGTGCATAGTGTCGCGGTGCATGCGGTGGATCCCTAGGCAGTTGATGCGTTCGAGTCCACATGTCACTGACTCAAAACGAAATCCAGCTCATAATTATTCCTTAGTTTCTGCTCATGGCCCACATGTCATAGAAACCCAGCAGCATTTAACTCATCGTTTAATCATTACTTACCCTAATCGACCGTGATTTACTAATTAATGATGCTGCACAGTGCTTGTCTGTATTCGGACAAACAGAGGAGCTCTAGGCGCTAGGTTCTCCGACCAGTCACCGGTGAATGGAGCCGTGGCAACGCGACCGGGTGGTCAAAATGGAAGGCCATGATCTAGGCGAACCTGCCGGGACCGACGGCGTGGTCTCTAGTGACCGGAGGCGGCGGCGCGACGATATTTGGCGATGGCGCCATTCGGGCAAACATGCAACTTTGGACCAAGCGACGTATTAACCAAAATAGCGCACGCATGGGCAGCTCTAGGGCACTAGGAACTTACCAACACAGGAGGTAGCTTCTGAGGTGGTCCGAGGGGCTCTGGCGGCTTTGACTAGCGGCGGTGAAGATGGCCTTCGTGTGGAGGGGCTAGCCTAAGCTAGAAAGAGGACAAAGAGGGGTTGGAGAAGCATTAGTGAGGATAGGCGACAGTGTCAAAGAGAGTAATCAGGGTTTGACTCACCGTAGGGGAAGCGGTGGTGGAAGTGTCGTTTTCGGTCGGAGCCGAGGAAGAAGGGTGCTTTGGTGAGCTCCTATGCACGAAGATCAAAATTAGGTTAGGGGATTTTCTTCTTAGGGGCTAAGATACATGCTGACGCGGTTAAGAGAGAGGGGAGAGCACTGGTTCACCGGTGGCGTCACAATAGTGATTCGGCCAAAACTTGAACTCAAGTCTTTCTCGGTGATTTCACCGGGTGAGAGTGAGAGGGAGGTAGGGGAATGGATTGGGATGGTAAAGAGGACTAGAGGGGGGCTCATGGTGGGCATTTATAGGGGAACAACGGAGAGCTTGAGAGTGAGAGTCGGCATGAACGTTGGTGCATTCGTGCACAGACACACGGGCATGGGTGTTGGTGGGTGAGTGACACCGACTTGATCGGCCATTAAAGGCGTGCGGGAGATGCGGTCGAGGGTTCGAGAATCCAGGGGCGCGCGCAAAACCAGAGAAGCACTCGGAGGTGCTGGCGTGACAAGCTGGCACGACACCTCCATGCACGAGCGAGCTGGCACTCGGGCGCACGTCGCGTAGGAGAAGAAGGCTGCGGGTGGGACCCGACCGTTAGCGGGTGAGGAAAGGTGGCTGTGCCGAGTGGGTCTGGTTGCAACGTGGCTCAACCGGCTCAGTCGGTGCGGTGGGAGTTGGCTCAGCCAGAGGAATAGTGAACCTGACGGGTGGGGTCCACCCGTCAGTGGGTGAAGGAAAAATGATTTTGTTTTTTTTATTTTTATTTAACTAGAAAAAGCTGAGACTTTAGGAATTTATTTGACACAGCAAAACAAATCCAAAATTTCTGAAATTTTTTGGGGAGGCTTAATTCAAAGTGTAGATCCTTATATAAATTTTCTAGGGTTTTTCATGTAGTATATTTTTCTCAGAAAATCTTTTAGTGTTCTGTTTGCTTGCATTTTAATTTATTTTAATTGAAGAAATTTTGCAAGGTATGCTGTAACTAATTATCTCATCACATACTTAGTGTAATTATGATAAGTCTAGATTTTTAATTACCACTTTATTTCACTTTGTTTTATTTATCCCAAGAGTTTATGTTTTCCATAAATTGATGTTTTAGATTTTTAAAATCAACAAAACCCTGATTTGAAATCCAGATAAAATGAATGACCAAGAGATGCAGCAAGAGTTTTTAAAAAGATCACAATTTTATATATTTGAAATACAAACCCTAAATTTGGAATTACATTTGGCATCCGTGATCACAGCAGCAATAGGTTGTTGCCTGAATTATAGCGATTGTGATCACATTGAAAGGCTGTTGCCTGAATTATAGCGATTCTATTTTACAGTTGTAAATCTTACCTTGTATACTCATTGTTGTATAAAAAGGAGAAGAAGCCCTATGTGATTTATACGGCAAAACACATCTTCTGACTAAACAAATTTTCTGACTCTGTTCTTTCGTCCCTTCTCCTTTGAGGACAGACATGACATTGTTCTTACAGAATACGGATAAACAAGTAACTCAAGTGCAGGGAACTTGGTCTTATAATTACGAGATTAGATGAATTCCACGTTTTGACTATTGGATGGGTACTATATAGAATTTTTCATGCCTTCTAGTACATTTTGCTCTGAACCAGCCGGTTAAGATGCTAAGAATCAGCGAGGCTGGCTCCGGATCTCCATTGCACCCTGGTGACTCCCATTATATTGATTACTTGGTTGTCAGTTCCTGATTGACTCGGAGGAGGGAGGGTGCTTACTGCATTTAGTAAAACAATATGCACTCAGACAACTGAAAGAATGATTCCCTGGTAATTACATATGTAGCAAATTACCACTCGAGCAGCCTAGGATATTGAGGGGGAAAAATTCTAATATATGGATTAATTATAAGACATATAAGAGTTCTATACGACTTTTGCAAGACCACCAGAACATATGTTGATCATATGGATTAACCAGCTAATAGAATAGCATACATGTCGTAAGTCATGAATGTGAAATAAAAACTTTACCTGCAGTTTGCTGTCATCGGCCTTCTGGACGTGTAATATCTGAAAAGATGGCCTCCTGCCCTGCAGCACTCATTGTAGAGTGAGTCGATGGATTGTCTGGGTGCACCCCGGTCATCTCAAGGGATGACGTCCCCCCAGCACAGCTGCTGTTGTCCTCTGCACTCTCCTGCTGCTGGAGTGCGACCTCGAGGTTGCAAAATAGTGGTGAAAATAGGTTAGATAGTTTCCGATTGATTCGGACAAAAACGGATTCGAATTGTCTCGGATCGGATTTTTTTGGATAATTTTCGAATCAGAAACGAATTTGGATTTTTTTTTGTCGGAATCGGAAACGAATATGATAGACATGCTATCCGACGGATACGAATAGGGATTATCTGGATATACCTAAGTCTGGATATCCGGAATTTCAGAACAGCCCAGCCCACTGCTTGGCCACTACAGTCCATTGCTATTACTCTATTAGAGACTTAGTCTTAGGGTTCAGGCGCCACGCCGCCACCACTCGGCTACTCCAGTCCAGTCTCCACAGGCGCCGCGCCGTATTGTCACGGCTTCAGGCCGCCCTCGCCTCGCCGCCGGCCACCTCACCGGCCTCCGCTGGCCATCTCGCCCGTCCCCTGCCAGCTCCCCTCCTCCTTTCCCACCACCATGGCCTCCTTCGCCGACGAACTCCCGTGCACCACCGCCCACCCCTTCGACGTCGAGGACGACGACGCCATCGCCGGCGTGGCCGGCGGCGACTACGCCTCCTTCGCCGAGGCCGGCGTCGAGGAGGAGGTGGAGGAGGAGATCACCGCGGAGTCCGACGGGCCCCCGATGCATTACGTCCCCGGAGGGTACTCGCCCTCGCCGTTCTCGTCCGAGTTGTAGTCCAACGGCGGTGACGGCCCCGTCCTGCCGCCGCCGACCGAGATGGGGCCGGAGGAGGGGGTCCTCCTCCGCGAGTGGCGCAGGTGAGCGCCGTCTCCGATCTGTTTGGGATTGTGCCGTTTCAGTTCCTGTCTGCTTGCTTCTGCGAGAGCTAGGGCCCCGGCGCTTCGAATTAGATCTGAAGCTTTTTTATGCTATCCTGCCTAATGTTCAGTTAATTCGGCAACACAAAACACATGTTTTTTTTAATGGAAACTTGTATTTTCTGTTAGCTCGATGTGATTAAGATGAAACTAGAAATTATCATTAAGGGAACGGCGAGTAGTGGATTAGTTTGGAAGCTGTAGCGTGTGGTTTTATGACTTTTTAGCTCGTAAAACTGAATCTGGTTGTTATAGGCCATCTACATTCTACAGTATTGCTTTGCAATAGTTAGTTCAGGCTCTGCCCGGATGTAGCTGTTAATTGTATGGTGTAATACTGTAATTAGCCATCTGTGTATGGTTTAGAGGCTATACATAAGATGGTACAATTGATGGGAGGGTGGGAGGATGCATCTTTTCCCTTTTCCAAGATAAGCATGTGTAAAGTATTCCATGGGAATGCCCAAGTATACTGGCTGCTTTGCCGGTTACTTCCTTTGCTTCTTAGGTAAGGTTGGTGGTTATTGAGTCTGAAGTGAAAACTGTTCAGGCCAACATCATTTTTCAATTCATTTGCTATCCATTACATGTTTAAGTTAACCTTAAGTAGTAGACCAACAGTCTGCTGATTAAATGACCACATTGGTTGTGTTATGTTCCGTAACAAACTTGGATTAACTTTTAATCGGGCAAAGATGCAAGTGCACCATCTGCACATAATCATGAATATGGTAGGCTTGTGAAGCTTGTTTCATATAGAGCTACCTTATGTGTTACTATTCTAGTTGGATGTTTTGGTGATATCACTCCTAATCCCTAATGAGGATGAGGTGTACGTATCATTACTTTTTTTTTGGATCCTTGTGTCCTGTTACTCCTGTAATATATCTGATGCTTTACTTGCCTAAAAAACTAGTTTGTTGTGCCAGAACACACATCACAAATAAGCTCCATGACAAACGGTCATGGAACAGGTTCAGTAAAGGTGTGTGTCAGTAGGAGCAAAACTCGACTGCTTATTTGCGACCATGCGTTATTTGCACTTCTGAAATGTGTCTTTTGCCTGGTGTAATCTTATATCCTGTATATGCATTGCTTTTCTGCACCATTTTGTTTTTTTTCGGGGTGCATGACTGTAGTCAGCTCTAAATTTTCTATGATGGTAAGGTTAACAATTCTACCAATGGAACTGTGTTGTGTGATTCTGCCCTAATTTATGGCGCGCTTGGTGATCTGGGCATTGTGATAGCGGTAGTTTGTTTTCTCTGTATCTGGAGTGGCTTTGTTCAGTTCCATGCATTTAATATGATATGTTAACTGTCCTATCATCTTTGCTAGATCTTTTGCATAATGATAAAAGAAGAGGGAAAAGATGACATCTGATGCTTCTCATGCATTTTCCAGGGCCGAAGTTGGAGGCTTGTAAATACATGGTGAGATGCTGCTGCCTGCTGCTTGTTAAGACATGATATCTTGGATTTTTGGCATTATTGAACTATGTATGTTATGAATGAACTAGGTGTGACGAGTTAAGTGTGAACTAAGTTTTATGTATGTGATGAACTAAGTTTTATGTATGTTGACTTATGAGTTATGACTTATGAGCTAAATGTAGTACACTAAGTGTTATGTTTGTGAATTGTGATGAACTCATTAATGCACCTTGCATGTGCCTATGTTATGTGTGATTACTGAAAATATGAACAATTCATGAATGTTTGTATCAAACAAACTAGTTATATGTTTTTGTTAATTTATGACATGCAATTTAAGGGGTTTTCATGTTCTGAAAAAAATATCCGTGACCATATTCGATTCGTATTCGCTTCGTATTCGTATTCAATATTATTCACATCCGTATTCGTATTCGGGGGTATTTGTATCTGAGGTATCCGTATTCGTATTCACATCCGGGAAAAAAAATATGAAAATAAATATGTCAGAGCTATTATTCATTCGTATTCGATCCGTTTTCACCCTATTGCAAAGTACATCACCCATCGATGGCCTATCCATGCTACGATCAGCAACACATTGCGCCGCTTTCTTTGCAAATTTCCTGAAGCATGGAGGGGTGATTTTCCCCTTGAGATGAGGGTCGATGATCTCGTCGAGTACATCTTTCTTTTGGCAAGAAAGCGCCCAGTCACGCAAACCCACTCGTTCCTCTGGAAGCCCAGAGTACACATCTGATTTCTTGGTGAGACGCTGCAGCCGGAAGTACTCCGGATCAAGATAACCGAAGGTGCCTTTCACAGCGGTGCTCACGTGGGTGCTGTCAATGTCCGGACTAGCCTTAGAGAGCCCGAAGTCAGAAACCTTTGTCACTAACTGTCATCTAATAGAATGTTGGTGGTCTTCACGTCACGGTGGATGACAGTTTGCTCCTCGCCGGTGGGCAGGTAATGCAGCCCTCGAGCTGCACCGATGCAGATCTCAAGGCGCTGCTGCCACGGCAGTGGTGGATTTCTGGTGTTGTATAAGTGGTCACGAAGTGTCCCATGAGCCATGTAGTCATACACCAGAATCATCTCATTCCTGTCCTCACAGGTAATCTGAGAATAGTTTACCTAGTTATATTTGCCGACTCATTGCATGGGAAGGCGTTAATTACTATCGCCATAGACAAGGCGCCACCACATGACTAGACAGAAAGAACAAAAGTGCTAAACTGTCATGATCCCGAGATTTTGTTTCACCTAACCTTCAATTACAGTGACATAATCAGATCTGCGAGAGATCATAGTATATTGTGCAGTGCATTCCATTGTTGGCTCAGGAACCGGCGAGACCTCACTCATGCTCTCCCTCTCTTCGGATCACACACACTCACGTCAAGAACAAACACACAGAGCTTGGGGCAATTTTTTCTTGTTTCTCTGTTATTCCCCACGCACTAAAGACTCAACAGCTCAACAGTTAAATACATGCACACGGGCCGGCTAAGCTAACCGATTCTCACGCCACGACACGATCCTGAACTCACGCTCCATGAGCCCAACTATCTCACGCATGCAGCACAGCCATGGACTCGGTCACTAACCAACTAACACATGTGCATGCATACATTTGCATACAACTAACAAACTCTAAACGTGCAGCTATACGCAGTGCACAAACAGATGCAAAACACTAATAAGATAGATGGTCAAGATTATTTCCAACATCCATGATCTTTTCATTGCTGATGGAGGCAGTAACTAAAGTAGCTCTCTTGACCCGGGTTTGATCCCCACAAGAGGGGGTGAAAGACACATTTGTTAACAACAATCATGTAAGACCAGAAATATGGATCTTTGTAACAAAGGATTTGGTGTTTCACATACTAACTTACTTTTACTAAATGCAAACTACAGAGAGATTAAATATAATACATGTGAAGATAGTATCATCCTAGAGAGGTCGATCTGTCTGAAACTCTGATTGGTTGGGCCGGAGAAGTGTGATGGTCTAAGGGCCTGTTTGGTACAGCTTCTACTCCCAGCTTCTCAGTTGATTCTCGTGGAGCCGTACCAAACACCCTGATTCTCAAAACACCCGATTCTGATTCTCGCGTGGAGCTGTCTCAAAAATACACTAGCGAGGAGAAACAGCCTTTCCTTGGATTTGATGAATCACGGTGGCCCAATCTTCCGATAGGTTCGATTGATTTCGTCGTGAGGACGTTGACGCTTTGAGGCTTCCGACCCGCAGATCGTCACCTCGCAATTTGCTACACCCGCACGACTGCCGTTATCAACCACGCTTGCACGCGATCGACCTTACCACGAGGGTTATGATTCACGCAAGCAATCGAAGCAACTCACAAGAACAAGGTAGATGCAATCTGAAATATATTGCGAATATAGATGAAGTTCACAAGTGGGGTTCCTCAAACCGAACAAGCGCTAAAGCGCAAAGTGGCGAGAATAATCTAAGAAAAACCCAACCCCAAACTGTGGTATGCTTTGCAATATATAGGAGGGGGAAGAACATGAGGAGGTGACCTAGGGTTGTCTTGCCATGTGGGAGGCGTACACATCCCGGGCTTTGACCTCGCCATGCCTACAAGGCCGTATTAGGCCCAAAGCGGTGTGTGACACCTTATTTCAAAGTCTCGACCAACACCCAATGTGGTCATTCTTGGTCGTGGGGTGGTCAGAGCTTGAGACACGGTCATAGATCTGGCAGATCTGGTCAGGGCGGGTACACTGGTCGAGAGCTTGAGATCATATGATTGGTCGTGGGACTGGTCGTGAGAGCTTGAGACACAGTCGTAGATGGTTTGGATCCTCCCGGTATTCCTAAGTAACAGGAGATCCCAATTTTTAGGTAGCATACCATTCTCGCATAAATAAATTATTAGCACCTAGAAACAAGCTCACCTCATAATTTAAGTGATGTGCACGAGCTCTTGTCATAGGACCTTGTAGCTTAGCAACCGGATCTGGAGGATGTTGTGTAGTGCGTGTATCCGAAGGAGTGATGTCCTCATCATCCTCCCCTTCTTGAATTAGAGTCGTCCTCGACCCAAGCTCATCTTCTTCTCCCATGTATGGCTTCAAATCTGAAATGTTAAATGTAGGGCTAACCCCAAAATCTGCAGGTAGCTCCAATTGATATGCATTGTCATTTATCTTTGCAATTATCTTAAATGGTCCATCAGCCCTAGGCATCAACTTTGATTTTCTTAATTCCGGAAACCTATCCTTTCTCAAATGCACCCAAACTAAATCTCCTGGTTCAAATTTTATTTCTTTTCTACCTTTACTTCCAGCAACTCTATACTTTTCAGTCATACACTCTATATTCTCTTTAGTTGTTTCATGCAACTTAAGAACAAATTCAACACGCTTCTTAGCATCTAAATTAATTTTTTCAGAGGTAGGCAAAGGTAGTAAATCAATAGGAGCATGGGGTTAAAACCATACACTACCCAAAGCGGACTTACCTTGGTGGTAGAGTGTACCGACCTGTTGTAAGCAAACTCAATATCACGGTAAACACTCTTCCCACATCTTCAAATTCTTCTATAAAACAGCCCGCAACATGGTGGATAACGTGCGGTTGACAACCTCCGTTTGTCCATCGGTTTGGGGATGTACGTAGTAGAAAATAGTAGCTTTGTCCCCAATTTGTTCCAAAGTGATCTCCAAAAGTGGCTCAAAAACTTAGATCGCGATCCGAGACAATAGTATTGGGCACTCCATGTAGCGAATGATTTCCTGAAAAACAATTCAGCTATGTTTGTGGCATCATCGCTCTTGTGACAAGGTATAAAATGTGCCATTTTAGAAAATCGATCCACTACTACAAATATCTCGTCCCTCCCTCTTTGTCCTAGGCAATCCTAAAACAAAATCCATAGAAATATCCTCCCAAGGGCGCTAGGAATAGGAAGAGGCATATAAAGTCCATGTGGATTGAGGCGGGACTTAGCTTTGTTGCATGTAGTGCAATGAGCCACGTGGCGCTCGACATGGCGCCTCATCTTTGGCCAAAAGAAGTGGGCGGCCAGCACATCTTCGTCTTCTTTGCTCCAAAATCGCCATCAAACCTCCTCCATCGCCTCCTGCAACAACAAAAGACTAACGGAGCTAATTTGGAGCGCATAACTTGTTAGCACGATAGACCAAACCATCAATCAGCACATATTTATTCCATGTTTTCCCTCCTTTACAATGTTCAAGCACTTCTTTAAAGTCCAAATCAATAGCATATAAATCTTTAATGGTCTCCAAACCAAAAATCTTATGATCAAGTTGAGATAACATGGTATAACGTCTAGAAAGCACATCGGCAATCACATTGTCCTTACCTTTCTTATGCTTTATGACATATGGAAACGACTCAATAAATTCTACCCAATTAGCATGTCGTTTGTTCAGTTTAGCTTGACTTCTAATATGTTTTAGCGATTCATGATCGGAATGAATAACAAATTCTTTGGGCCATAGATAATGTTGCCAAGTTTGAAGCACACGAACTAAAGCGTACAACTCTTTATCATAGATAGAATAATTCAGACTAGCCCCATTTAATTTCTCACTGAAATATGCAACCGGCTTACCTTCTTGAATCAGTACTCCACCTATCCCAATCCCGCTAGCATCACATTCAATCTCAAAAGTCTTACCAAAATCGGGGAGTTGGAGTAGGGTCTTGTGGTGAGCTTCTCTTTCAATAAGTTGAATGCCTTCTCTTGTGCAGGTCCCCATTGGAAAGGCACTCCTTTCTTTGTCAATTCATTCAATGGTGCGGCCAAGATGCTGAAATCCCGCACAAAACGTCGATAGAATCCAGCAAGGCCGTGGAAACTCCGCACCTGTGTCACAGTGGTAGGTGTCGGCCAACTTTGGATGGCTGCAATCTTTGCCTCATCCACCTCAATTCCCTGTGGTGTCACAACATAACCAAGAAACGCAACTCGATCGGTGCAAAAGGTGCACTTCTCGAGGTTACCAAACAAACGTGCATCTCTCAAAGCATTAAAAACAGCACGTATATGATTCAAGTGTAGCTCATGTGACTTGCTATAAATCAAGATATCATCAAAATAAACCACCACAAATTTTCCAATGAAAGGACGTAAAACCTCGTTCATCAATCGCATAAAAGTGCTAGGTGCATTAGTTAGACCAAAAGGCATCACTAACCACTCATATAGTCCGAACTTAGTTTTAAAAGCAGTCTTCCATTCATCTCCCAATTTCATTCTAATCTGGTGGTAACCACTCCATAAGTCAATCTTTGTGAAAATAATAGAACCACTCAACTCATCAAGCATGTTGTCTAGCCTAGGAATAGGATGGCGATACCTTATCGTAATATTATTAATGGCTCTACAATCAACACACATACACCAACTACCATCTTTCTTAGGAACCAAAAGAACAGAACAAAGCACAAGGACTAAGGCTTTTCATGCGTACCCACGGTCCAAAAGATCTTGGACTTGTCGCTGAATTTCCTTAGTCTCCTCTGGATTGGTCCTATATGCGAAGACGGTTTGGCAAAGTCGCTCCGGGATCAAATCAATTTGATGCTCTATCCCTCGAATAGGTGGCAATCCGGGGTATCTCATTTGAAATACATCCACATACTCCTCGCAAAAGGTTAGCAAGAGGAGGCAAAGAGCTAGATATATCCTCAAGTGAAAATAAAGCATCTTTGCATATCAAAGCATAGCAGGACAGCTCATTATCACAAATTTCAGCAAGTTCAGATTTAGTGGCAAGCATAACACACCCCTTCAATTTTATTCCCTCGGACTTAGAACTAGGCGTCACTTTCTCCCCTTTAGGTGGGAAAACACGTTTTGCTACTTGCTGATTTTCAGAATCATGTTCATTGATGTTTCTTTCATCTTTAGCACGCTCTACTTCATCTTTCACAATTTCAGCTGGTGTCAAAGGCAACAACTTAATCTTCTTGCCCCTATGTGAGAACGAGTAGGTATTAGCTCTACCATGGTGCAAAACATCATTATCATATATCCAAGGCCTACCAAGCAACAAAGAGCATGCTTGCATAGGCACTACATCAAAGTCGGTACTATCCTTGTAATTACCAGCTGAAAATTGCACTCTGACAACTTGGTTTACCTTTAACTTACCACACGAATTGAACCATTGGATGTAGTAGGGACGTGGGTGTGGCTGTGTGGCCAAGCCAAGCTTCTTGACCATCTCGGAACTTGCAAGGTTATTGCAGCTCCCTCCATCAATGATTACTCTGCAGGCTCTCTCCTTCACGAGAAATCTGGTTTGAAACAAGTTGTGCCGTTGATTTTGCTCTTCTCTCTCCACTTGTGCGCTCAGCACTCGTTGTGCAACAAGGCTCATATGATTCCCGGTGTCAACAGAAGCTACTTGTTCCTCTACATCATTAGCATCCTTTATGCATTTCGTCTCCTCCACGCAATGTTAGTGCAAGTACATATTCATCCTCAATATCACTAGCACTTACATAACCTCCGTCTGCAGTGGCAATGTATGCTCACGACTTGGGATCCCTCATGACGTGGCCCATTCCCTTGCAACGGTGGCAAATAATCCCAGTCGTACGGCCCGTGGAAGCAACCGAAGAAGAACTCTTGGCCGGGGCATGCACACTAGTAAATTTGCTTACCTCGGGTGCATGTGATGGTGTCGGAGGTGCTGCTGAACGCGCCCTACTCGAGGAGGGGGCAGCAGACCGTGTAGCCGAAGGTGGGACTATTTTAACTTGACCGGCGTTGTTCTTGGTGTAGGCGTGCTTCCAAAATTGTTCCTTGGCCTCATTGTCGTCCTCGCAATTCCTTTTACGCCAAGCGTGCAAGTTGAAACAATCTAGGGATACTATCATATTCTTTGTAATCAACTATGTCTTGAATTTCACGTGTTAATCCTCCATAAAAGCGTGCCATCGTAGCCTCTTCATCCTCAATAATGTCACAGCGTAACATACTAATTTGTAGCTCGATAATATTCTTCTCTGAGATCTATTGCCTTGGTTTAAGCGCTGCAATTTCTTAAGCAAATCACGTTAAAAGAAGGTGGAACAAATCTATTACGCATAGCAACCTTTAGAGCATCCCAAGTAGTAGGCGCTAATCCATCATTGCATACCCTATTCCACCAAATGATGGCGAAGTTTTTAAATTCACTTGTGGCTTGTCGAACTCTATGCACTTCAGGAACTAAGTGAGCATTAAATTTCTATTCTACCGTCAACTCCCAATCTAGATATGTTTGACATCATAAGCACCCACAAAAGATGGTATAGTGAACTTGACTTTAGCATATGGATCATCATTAACACGTGCATTATGTTGCTGAATGTTATTACCTCTCATACCTTGACGGTTGAAGTTCAACCGGTTTCGTTGTCGTGCATCAAAGGCGTCGTGGTTGTGCATCTCATTTCCATTGTCAAACTCACGGTCATGGGCTGCACCATGAGGACTCACACGCCCATTGTTCGGTGGTTGATTGGCCAAACCATCAATGCGTGTGTTGAGCATTGCGATACTATCATTGAGTTCTTTGCGATGTAGCGATTGTTTCGCAAACTTCCTATCAATGTCGTCATTAATAGCGTGGCGGTGCTCATCCAACACCCTCGTGAGCTCTTCCTCAAAACACACTCTTGCGCATCCAATTCCTCACCGCCATGGTTAGTAAAAGACAAAAGACAACACAAAGATATTATCCTATCAACTACTAGGTGGTGGGAGGTGGGATCACACACTCTCAAGCGTCTTACCAAGCTCTTATGAATTTCTTACCAATTGCAGCAGGTGGTATGATCAGAGAAGGTGGGATGTACGACCGCGACGAATGGCGAATGCGAGGATCCAAATCTGAGTGCCGAAAGTATGTGGAGCTCGGATAGGTAAAATTTTGTAGCAAGGAATAGTAGTAATGAAAACAGATTAGCAAAGCTGAATCAAAGTCCACGGTACTCGTCACAGTTGCTGGCCCAAACGCGTTCCTAGAACTAGCTCGAGCAAGCCGAAATACAAGCACAATAGAACAAAATTCGCAAGGCAACTGATTTCTCCTGTGGGTGGTTGTGGACCAACTATGGATTGTCGTGAGCCACCTGAGGGTGGTCGTAGACCAAATGAGGGTGGTCGTGAGCCAACTGGGGTGGTCTCTTTTTCGTTCTTTTTTTTTTTTGCTTCTCTCTTTCTTTCTTTTTTGACTGCCGAAACCCAACCGAGGGTTCCTCTCTTTTTTTATTTTTATTTTTTTGCGAAAGTGACCTTGACTCACAACTCTTCAAAACCCTCTTCTGGGTATGGGGATATATATAGGTCACAAACTTTTTCCGGAGAGCAGGGGTATAAAGGTAATAAAAAGATACTCTCTCTCTCTGAACTTTGGCTAGGTGGTCGAAAGGGTAGGTGGTCGGATCTGAGGAGGTGGTCGAGCCGACTAGGCGATCGAACCCGAGGAGGTGGTCGAACTCAAGTAAGGTGATCGAACTCGAAGAGGTGGTCGAATCAGGAGGTGGTCGAACTCAAGAGGTGGCCGAATCCGAGTGGGTGGTCGAATCCATTGGGTGGTCGAACCCAGGAGGTGGTTGTATCGAGGATGGTGGTCGAATCCGACTTGGGGGTCGAATCCAAGAGGTGGTCGAATCAACCGGTGGTCGAACCCAAGGGGTGGTCGTATCCGATCGTGGTCGAACTTCGAGTTGGTGGGAAGTCGAAACCGAGTGCGTGGTCGGATGAGGGTGATGACACGATCTCGGCTATAGTAGACAAAACAACGGATGCAACCAAGGGCAAGCTGAGATACACGATGACGAAGCAAAGAAAGACTCGGCGCTAGAAACTAGATCACGACGACTAGACCAAAGAACAAAGACACCGACGATGGACTCGAATTCAACAACGCGAAAACACAAGCTGCGAAAGGCACAGAGTGGTTTGGACAACGGAAGAACTAAGATCTAAAACTTTTGTGGGGCAATTTTACGGACTCTAGGTGATGAAAACAACTAACAAAAAGGGATCAATGAGATTACCTAACGGCAACCCGGTGCTCGATACCACTTGATGAATCACGGTGGCCCGATCTTCCGATAGGTTCGATTGATTTAAATCGTGAGGGCGTTGGCGCTTTGAGGCTTCCGACCCGCAGATCGTCACCTCGCAATTCGCTACACCCTTACGATTGCCGTTATCAACCACGCTTGCACGCGATCGACCTTACCACGAGGGTTATGATTCACGCAAGCAATCGAAGCAACTCACAAGAACAAGGTAGATGCAATCTGAAATATATTGCGAATATAGATGAAGTTCACAAGTGGGGTTCCTCAAACCGAACAAGCGGCTAAAGCGCAAAGTGGCGAATAATCTAAGAAAAACCCAACCCCAAAAAGCTGTGGCGGCCGCAATATATAGGAGGGGAAGAACATGAGGAGGTGACCTAGGGTTGTCTTTGCCATGTGGGAGGCGTACACATCTGGGCTTTGACCTCGCCATGCCTACAAGGCCGTATTAGGCCCAAAGCGTGTGTGTGACACCTTATTTCAAAGTCTCGACCAACACCCAATGTGGTTGTTCTTGGTCGTGGGACTGGTCGTGAAACTTGAGACACAGTCGTAGATCCGCGAGATCAGTCGTCAGAGCGGGTACACCTAGTCGTGAGAGCTTGCAGATCATATGGTCGGTCGTAGGACTGGTCGAGAGCTTGAGACACAGTCGTAGATGGTTTGGATCCTCCCGGTATTCCTAAGTAACAGGAGATCCCAATTTTTAGGTAGCATACCATTCTGCATAAATAAATTATTAGCACCTAGAAACGAGCTCACCTCATAATTTAAGTGATGTGCACGAGCTCTTGTCATAGGACCTTTGTAACGTCCCGTTTTCTTTTAAAGTCCTTGCCAAGTTTTCAAAATAAAAGTAACCATTTGGCTTTATTGAGAATCCAAAGCTTAACCTGAGATTTTTTGAATCTGGAGAGTTCAATTGGAATTAATCAAACCTTAACTAAGCTCTTAGTTGGTGTTCCTTGCCGGTTGTAGCTCTCTGTTGTGTCTTTGCTGCTCTTGGGTTGCTGTGTCCCCGAGCCTCCCTGTGTGCCCTGGGTTTTGTCTTCTCTTTTAACTTCCTTTGTTGGCTTGAATCTCTTTGAGACTCAGACCTCCCCTTCTCTCTCTCTCATCTTTCCCCTCTGTTCGGACCCCTCCCGTGTTTCGGGTTTTCTTGTTAAGAACTCGGCTCGGGTTGGTGTTTCTAACCTCTTTGGTCTCTTCAAGCCACGCTTGGCTTTGCTTCTTTTGGACCTCCCTGTGGACCTCTCCACGCCCTCTCGGAACCTCTGAGTTCTCTTGGGCGCTCCAGAGTTCCTCTGGACCTCCCAAAGGCCCTTTGGGACCTTTCTAGACCTCCTTGTGGCTATTTGGACCTCCCTTGTGTTCAAATAGACCTCCCTTGTCCCTCAGAGACCTTTCGTGTCCTACTGGACCTCCTCCGTGTCCTTTAAGACCTCCCCTTGTTGAGATCTAGCCGCTCAGACCTCCCTTTGTTGAGATCTAGCTCAGACCTCCCCTTGTTGAGATCTAGCGCTCAGACCTCCCTTGTTGAGATCTAGCCGCTCAGACCTCCCCTTGTTGAGATCTAGCGCTCAGACCTCCCCTTGTTGAGGTCTAGCCGCTCGAACCTCCCCTTGTTGAGATCTAGCCGCTCAGACCTCCCTTGTTGAGATCTAGCCGCTCAGACCTCCCCTTGTTGAGATCTAGCTCAGACCTCCCCTTGTTGAGATCTAGCCGCTCAAACCTCCCCCTTGTTGAGATCTAGCCGCTCAGACCTCCCTTGTTGAGATCTAGCCGCTCAGACCTCCTCTTGTTGAGATCTAGCCGCTCAGACCTCCCTTGTTGAGATCTAGCCGCTCAGACCTCCCCTTGTTGAGATCTAGCCGCTCAGACCTCCCCTTGTTGAGATCTAGCCGCTCAGACCTCCCCTTGTTAGGATCTCGCCTTTAGGACCTCCTTTCGAGATCTTAGCCGTCCGTGTTCTCCTTTAGTGGGATCCAAGGTCCAGACCTCCTCGAGCCCAAGACCTCCTTAGCGCTTGGACCCTCTTTGACTCTTGTGGTCAGATCGCTTAAGGCTTTGCCTTTCTCACCTAAGGGCCGTCCGATCTAAATCAGACGGCCTAGCCTTCTTGATTCATTCGCTCGGTCCGAACGGCCCCTCGTTCAGCGCCATCCGATCTGGATCGGCGGCTCAGCTAGCAGTGACGTTTGGATGGTCCAACGTTCCTTTCTTCTCGACCGCCCGATTATGATCGAGCGGCTCTGCTTTCTTCAAGCGTTTTCCTTGATCGAGGACCTCCCGGCTGTGTTTGTAAGGACCACCTCCCGGCCCTTCTTTGGTCTTTTGTAAAGACCACCCTCCTAACCTTGAATATTCTGTTGGTCGGGACCTCCCGCACCCTTTGATCTCGGACCGTTGAGGTCCTCCCTTGAGATCTTGACCGTTAGATCTCCTTTTGGAGATCTACTCGTCGGGACCTCCTGCGCCCTTTGATCTGGACCGTTGAGGTCCTCCCTTGAAATCTTGACCCTTAGACCTCCCTTGTGCGGTCCGAGTGTCGTGGCCTCCTCGTTGTGAGCTTTGAGGACCTCTTGACCGGGACCTCTTCTTGAGTCCTTGGACCTCTGTCCCAGACCTCCCCTTTGAGTGTCTTGGACCTCTTGCCCAGACCTCGCGGTGGTCTTTGGCGGGAATGACCCTTTTCGGTGGGGCCACCTCTTTGACCGATGGTGCACCCTTTTGGGCCCCACTTGCGGCCCCTCTTCACCTTGTAATTGTTGCTCTGCCTCGAACTGCATGCGCATTTAATAGGTGTCGGGTCACATTAAATGCTGATCCCATCCGAGTCTTTATTTCAATTCTTTTGGGCAAGCCCCGCCCGAGTAGTCCCGATTGCCAACACGTCTCTGGGTTTCCTTGTGGTGCACACCACCAACTCCGGCTATATTTAGCTTTGGGAGGCGAGCCTTTGTAATCTTTTTGCTCATTTCTTCCTTCCTGCCTCCTCTGCTCGGTTCTTCCTTGCGCAAGACCCTCCCGGGGAGCTCTTTGAGGCGGTGTTAAGACTCTTGGTTTCCTTTTGGCTGAGTTGGTTTGAGTTCCTTTTGGTTCTTTTGTTGTTCTCGGCTTAGTGTGGTTTTGCTTATTTGGTTCTCTTATGAACGTGTAGATCACGAGTTCGAGGAGATCTTGGACCCGACTCTTCTTTGCAGAAGGCTCTCCTTTGCTTGACCAAGGCAAGCCACAGACCTCCTTTTGATCATCTTGAACCAAGCTTTGCAAATGTATTTGGTTTAAATTATCATGCATGGCTATGTTTATAAGAAAATGGTTTGGGCTATAGTTACTTACCTACTTGTTGTTATGCCTCCTTTATACCTTGTCTCCATCATGTTGTCATGATTCACCTTGTGAGCCTTAGGGTGGATAATTTAGTTGGCGTTCTCTGTTATTTGCCAACATGGGGCCGTGGGTCTTATATAGCCTCGCTTAGAAAGCGTGGTTTGAGCGTATCATGCTTCATCTCCAATAATCTTGACTAATAAGTTATGAAATGTGTGGTTGGTGCCATTGTTGGAGACTATGGCGGGATGCCTAAGCTGTGTCGATTGTGGTGTGAGACCACTTGGTTAAAATTTGTGTGCCAGGTGGGTGGTCTTTTGGCATGGGCTAATACAATTGTTTTGCTAAGGCAAGAAGGCGGGGAGTGAGTAGTGGGTCTTTGTGCACTTTGGTTTGTGGAAGTCTTGCCTTAGCACAATTAAGGACTTCACTTTGTATCTGTTTAATGGGCCAATTAGTGCAACCACAAGATCATTTTATGGGAATGGTGCAGGCTGAATAATTAGCAATGAGATGGCTTGGGGCTGTTTTGGTTGGCGTGTGATTAGTTGCAAGAGAGGGCACCCCATAACCTGTGGATTTCTAGACCACTAGAGGATTGCGAAACCTTAGCGGGCAGCCCTAGTCGGTTCAAAGCTTTGTAAAGGCCTTGCAGCGCTCTCTAGGCTGCTCACCTTAGGAAGTGAGCAAGGGTGACCGAACCCATCCGCTAGAGAGATCGTGGATTGTGGGTAAAGTTGTACACCTCTGCGAGTAAAAGATCTATTGAATAGCCAAGTCCTTGGTCATGGACATGCTCGATGAAATGGTGCAAGGGGTAGATGTTTCAAAAGCTTGTGCCATGGACACTTCCGCGAGATGCTTTGGCTTTGCCTCGAAGAGACCTTGGCCGGCTCAGAGGGGTCAAGGTTGGCTCGGAGTAGTGGTCCAGGTTGGTTCGGACCTCTGGAATGGGTGTTCAGGTGGGTTTTGGGTGAGGACACAGCCTTTGGTGTGATCAGACCTCCCCAATTTTTGGTTGTGGCCGTGAGTTGGTGCTCACACCACCTTTTATTAAAACATCAAAAGTATTATGTATTATGGTTTTACCTTCTTGCCTTTCAATCTATTATTGCTATTATTGTCAAATTTGGCTTTGCAAACTAACCATCTGTTGCCCATTGGTAAGTCCTTGCATGAATATTATGGCATCTTTGCTCTCTGTGACTTCTTGAGTACATTCCAAGTACTCATGGCTTAAATACAATGTCAAAGCAGATTATGAGGATGACCAAGTGCGAGGCGGTCAGACCTCTTCGAGGAGGAATTCTTGACGACTAAGATGCCTAGGGCGTCCTCCACCCGACGACTGTGGTGCTTGTTGGATGGCCTGCGTGTTTTGGTGTTTGAGCCCTAGAGCTCCTTATGCTTGATTGTAAGTCCTCGTTGGTTTTGTAAGCCCTCGATGGCAGACCTCTTGTTAACAAGCTTGACCATAAGGTCCTATTATATAAAGTTTAATTTATGCCTTCATCTTTGTTTGACCTCGTGGTTGTGGTATTGGCTTGTGTTCTTGTGCGAGCTAGCTCGATTGTCCTGGGACTAGCTCGGATGCACAGGCGGGACCACCAGGAGGTCCTCTGGACTTAGCTTTGGGAGGTCTGCGGACCTCTCTTGGTGATGTGCTGGAGGTGCTCTGAAGCGGTGGCGGCCACGACCTCCGGGAGGTCCTCAAGACCTCTGGGAGGTCGATGGCGGACCAAGACCTCCGGGAGGTCCATAAGACCTCTGGGAGGTCTGTGAACCTCCTCGGTAAAGCTCCATGCGGTGCTACCACATCCTTCCGTGGTGACTTGGCAGCAAAAAAAAATGGTCCTCCGGACCTCTTGCGGTACATCACGGGTGGGTCGTCACGGTTGGTATCGAGCCTAGGTCATTCAGAGGGCGTGGCCATAAGGCGAAAAAAGTCGATTTAGTTTTTATCCAAAAGTTATTTTCTAAAGCAAGTCAACTTAAAATTTGTTTAGTAGTTCTTTCCTTGTCTTTGGTTCTATCTTGCCCTTATCACGCTTAAAATCTTTTCTTGTCTGTTCTACTCTCATCTTAACTCCTCCTTAGTTCCCTTATCTTATCTCTCTTTGGAACCTTGATTTTGAATCTAACTTGACTTCCTTGCCTATATAACTTCAATAGGGCCATTGTAGAAAGGTTAGGATTAGTGGTCCTATTCTCGAGTCTCGCTTAGCTTGGGTCTTGAAGACCTCTGTTTTGAAGCTTCATTGCCTCTTTTGGCCTCCTGGCCTTTTGGTTCTCTCTTGGGTTAACCAAGTCACCCCTAATAAATGCCCTATCTTTATTTCTCTGTATCCTCTTACCCTTTATGCTTTCCTTCTTACCTATTAAACCTTTAGAGTTTTGTCCAGATGGTGCAGACTCGGCGATCCACAAGTCGGGGTGAGCCCCAGGCGATTGCCTCCACCCCCACCTCCTCCAAATGGCGACAGAGACCGGGTTTTAGGCGGTTTATGGCGGCCAAGCTCGATGATGAGCTCTATGATGTAGAATATGAACAGATTATGGCTCAACAAAGCCAAACCACCAATGCTTTACTTGCCATGATGAGTCGAGAATAGTCAGTGCTGCAGGCGCCACCACCTCCACCCCGGCTCACCCTCAATCAATTTGTCGAGTTCATGAAGACACGCCCGACTACATTCGAGCTCTCCGAGCCTTTAGATGAGATGATTGGCTGAGATCAACAGAGAAGAAGTTGGATATTGCTCATTGTGAAGACAGGGAGAAGGTTTTGTTTGCCTCACATCAAGCTGGAAGGACTGCGGTGAGTGGTGGGACACATTTTGTGCCTCACATCTTGACCCCAGAGGATCTCTTGGGTAGAGTTCTCTGCGACTTTTCGCCACTCCCATGTCCCCGATGGGAAGGTTGAGATGAAAAAGGAAGAGTTTAGAGAGCTCAAGCAAGGCGGCATGTCGAAGAAGTGAGTATCTCACTAAGTTCACTCAATTGTCGCGTTATGCTCGCGAAGATGTGGCTACGGATGATGCGCTGCAGAAGCGTTTTAAGCGAGGCCTCCATCCCAGCTTAAAAGTTCAAGTTGTGGGCAACGATTATCCTGATTTCTAGCATATGGTGAACAAGGCAATGCTCATTGAGGAATCCCGAAGAGAACTCTCTGAGTCCTACAAGAGAAAGGTGCCACCCTCCGGTGCTCAGCAAAGACCTCCCGGCACCACAAAGCTTTGTGCAAGTACCAACAAGCGCCAAGGACCTCTGGACCTTCGGGACCTCTGCTAAGACCTCCTTGGTGTCACCTTTCGGTGCCGCATCACTAGCAAACACCAAGACAACCCTAACGATCTCCACACAGTGGGATCACACTGCTTCAAGTGTCACCAAGTGGGGCATTTTGCTAATCAATGCCCACTAAAGACAGAGCCAACCACCAAGACCTCTACTTGGGACCTCCCTCGGCCAAGACCCTCGAGTCGCAGGACCTCCTCAAGCAGAACCTCCCAAACTTTTGGAAGGGGCCGTGTGAACCATGTGGCGGTGGAAGAAGCCTGAGACCTCCTCGGGCGTGGTACTAGGTATGTTCCTAGTAAATTTGATGCAGTGTAGTTTTATTTGACTCTGGAGCTTCCCATTCGTTTATTTCTCGGAGTTTCTTTGCAAAGCACCAGTTTGAGTTGTTGCTCTTAAGTCTACCTTGTTGGTTCAATCCCAGCTCGAGAACTAAGCACGAACGGGGTTGTCCACAAGTGAAAATGGTCATAGAAGGAGTAGAATTTCTAGCCAACCTTATCCTTTTGGACACGGGTCCCTAGATGTGATTTTGGGCATGGGTGGCTAGCTAACCACCATGCCATGTTGGATTGTAGTGGCAAAAGTATCTCTTTGACCAGCCCTAGTGGTGCCTTTGTGAAGTTTTCGCCACCTCGGAGAAACTCCAAGGAGCCCTATCTTGTAGTGCTCAAGTTCAAGTTTTGGAGGATGTCCTGTTGTTAAAGAATTTGTGGATGTGTTCCTGATGAGCTCCAGGGAATGCCCCAGACAGAGACCTTGAGTTTGTCATAAACCTTGTCCTGTGGACCTCCCCATCTCCAAAAGGCCCTCTGATTGCATGTTGATGATCATGTGGAGTTGAAAAGCGGTTGGAAGACTTGCGAGCAAGGGTTTTATTAGACCTAGCTCCTCACCTTGGGGAGCCTCGGTGATTTTGTGCCTAAAAAGGATGGCACTCAAAGGATGTGTGTGGACTCTGAGCTCTCAATGATGTCACCATCAAGAACAAGTATCCTTTGCCAAGAATTGATGATTTATTTGATCAATTGAAGGGGTCTTGTGTTTTCCAAGATAGATTTGAGAACAGGATATCACCAACTTAAGATTCGCAAGGAAGACATCCTAAGACAGCTTTTTCAACTAGGTATGGGTTGTTTGAATTCTTTGTTATGTCTTTTGGGCTGACCAATGCCCTGCCTATTTCATGAATTTGATGAACCGAGTGTTCATGGAGTACCTAGACAAGTTTGTCATTGTCTTTATTGACGACATTCTAGTGTACTCCAAGAGTGAAGAGGAGCATACAAGCCATCTCTTTTCGGTTTTGGAAAAGCCGAGAGCTCATCGACTCTTTGCCAAATTTAGTAAGTGTGAGTTTTGGCTAAAAGAAGTGGTCTTTTTGGGGCATGTTTTGTCAAAAGAAGGAGTGTCTGTCAACCTAGTAAGGTTCAAGATGTGCTCAATTGGGAACCCCTAGGACCGTGCCTCAAGTTGAAGTTTTCTTGGCATGGCGGTTATTCTGAAGGTTTATTGAAGGCTTCTCCCGGATTGCAAAACCTCTCACTCAGCTATTAAAGAAAGAAAAAAGTTCCTTTGGACCTCAGTTGTGAGCAGAGTTTCCAAGAGCTCAAGAGAAAGTTGACCTCTGCCCAGCTTTTGGTTCTTCGGATGTCGGGAAAGATTTGAAGTTTATTGTGATGCGTCAAAGCAAGGACTTGGTGTGTTCTAATGCAGGACGAAAAGTGGTAGCTTACGCTTCAAGGCAGTTGAAGCCTCATGAAGCAAACTACCCTACTCATGACCTAGAGTTGGTCTGCTTGTGGTTCATGCCTTAAAATTTGGCGCCATTACCTCATTGGTAATAGGTGTGAAATTTACTTGACCACAAAAGCCTAAAGTACATCTTTACACAAGCAGATTTGAATTTGAGGCGAGAAGGTGGCTTGAGCTTATTAAGGACTACAATGTGGAATTCACTACCACCTGTGCAAGGCCAATGTGGTGGCGAGATGCTTTGAGCGTAAAAGTTTATGTCAATACTTTGATGGTTAAGGAGAGCCAACTTTGCCTTGTATGAAGAATTCTTGAAGCTTAGACTTGAGTTAGTGGAAGAAGGGTTTTGGCAACTCTTGAAGTGCAACCTACCTTGCAAAAACAGATCAAGGTAGCCCAAGATGGAGATGCTAGCATCCAAGAGATTAAGACCAACATAAGAGAAGGAAGGTCGCAAGGTTTTCTATGGATGACCTAGGTGCGGTTTGGTTTGATAAGAGGCTCTGTGTGCCCAATAACACGGAGCTCAAGGGTCTAATACTTAAAAAGCCCATGAAGCTTTGTATTCTATACATCCGGGAGTTACAAAAATGTACCAAGATGTCAAGGAATTGTCTTGGTGGCGAAAATGAAGAAGGAGATAGCAGATTTTGTGGCCAAATGTGACACTTGCCAAAAGGTTAAGCGATGCACCAAAGACACGGAGGACTTCTAGTGCCCTTACCCATACCCGAGTGGAAGTGGGAAGAGATCGGCATGGATTTTATTCTTGGTTTACCTCGTACCCAAGCTGGTTTTGATTCTATTTGGGTCATAGTGGATAGATTAACAAAATGGCTCACTTTATTCTGTGAAGACTACTTATTCGGAGACAAGCTAGCGAAATCTACATGGCAAAAGTGGTGTGCCTTCATGGTGTTCCAAAGAAGATAGTCTCGACAGAGGATCTCAATTCACCTCCAAGTTTTGGCAAAAGCTACATGATGCCTTGGGCACAGAGCCTCAACTTTAGTCTGAGATACCACCCTCAAGCAGATGGCCAAACCGAGAGAGTTAACCAAGTCCTTGAGGACATCTGCCGAGAGCTTGCGCTCTAGAAAGACAATCTAGTTGGGACAAGATGTTACCATATATGAATTTTCCTATAATAACAGCTACCAAGCGAGTCTCCAAATGTCCCCTTTTGAAGCTATTTATGGGAGAAAGTGTAGGACTCCCTTGTACTGGACAGAATCGGGTGAAGGCCAAGTTCTTGGCCCGGACCTGCTGAAAGAAGCCGAGGATCAAGTGAGATCAATTAGGGAGAAGTTAAAGGCGGCCCAAACTAGGCAAAAGAGCTACGCAGATGTTAGGCGTCGAGACCTAACTTTTGTCCCAGGAGACCAGGTCTACCTCAAAGTTTCACCTCTCAAAGGTATGCAATGTTCGAGTTAGTGGGAAGCTTGCTCCAAGATTTATTGGACCCTTTCGATCCTTGCAGAAGGGGTGAAGTAGCCTACAGTTGGACCTCCCTCCTCGACTTCTTTGGAGTTCACAATGTGTTCCACGTGTCACAGCTTGAAGAAATGCTTGCGAATGCCAGAGGACCAAATGCCTTTAGAAGCGGTGGACCTCCAAGAAGACCTCACTTACAGAGAGCACCCCATCAAGATTTTGGGCGTGTCGAGAGAGTTACGAGAGCAAGACCACCAAGGCATGCAAGGTGCAATGGAGCAACCACTCAAGCCGAGGCAACATGGGAGCGAGAAGAGGACCTCGGGAAGGAGTTCCCCACCTATTCCCTAGCTCGGCTGAATCTCGGGGTCGAGATTCCCTTAAGGGTGAAGGTTTGTAACGCGTCCGTTTTCTTTTAAAGTCCTTGCCAAGTTTTCAAAATAAAAGTAACCATTTGGCTTTATTGAGAATCCAAAGCTTAACTTCGAGATTTTTGAATCTGGAGAGTTCAATTGGAATTAATCAAACCTTAACTAAGCTCTTAGTTGGTGTTCCTTGCGGTTGTAGCTCTCTGTTGTGTCTTCTTGCTCTTGGGTTCTTTGTGTCCCCGAGCCTCCTGTGTGCCACAGGTTTTGTCTTCTCTTTTAACTTCCTTTGTTGGCTTGAATCTCTTTGAGACTCAGACCTCCCTTCTCTCTCTCTCTCTCTCTTCTTTCCCCTCTGTTGGGACCCCTCCGTGTTTGGGTTTTCTTGTTAAGAACTTCGGCTCGGGTTGGTGTTTCTAACCTCTTTGGTCTCTTCAAGCCACGCTTAGCTTTGCTTCTTTTGGACCTCCTGTGGACCTCTCCACGCCTCTCGGAACCTCTGAGTTCTCTTGGGCGCTCGAGTTCCTCTGGACCTCCAGTGCCCTTTTGGGACCTTTCTAGACCTCCTTGTGGCTATTTGGACCTCCCTTGTGTTCAAATAGACCTCCCTTGTCCCTGAGACCTTTCGTGTCCTATGGACCTCCTCCGTGTCCTTTAAGACCTCCCCTTGTTGAGATCTAGCCGCTCAGACCTCCCTTGTTGAGATCTAGCCGCTCAGACCTCCCCTTGTTGAGATCTAGCTCAGACCTCCCTTGTTGAGATCTAGCAGCTCAGACCTCCCCTTGTTGAGATCTAGCCGCTCAGACCTCCCTTGTTGAGCTCTAGCCGCTCAGACCTCCCCTTGTTGAGATCTAGCCTCAGACCTCCCCTTGTTGAGATCTAGCGCTCAGACCTCCCCTTGTTGAGATCTAGCCGCTCAGACCTCCCTTGTTGAGATCTAGCCGCTCAGACCTCCCCTTGTTGAGATCTAGCCGCTCAGACCTCCCTTGTTGAGATCTAGCCGCTCAGACCTCCCTTGTTAGGATCGGCCTTTAGGACCTCCTTTCTCGAGATCTTAGCCGTCTGTGTTCTCCTTTAGTGGGATCCAAGGTCCAGACCTCCTCGAGCCCAAGACCTCCTTAGCGCTTGGACCCTCTTTGACTCTTGTGGTCAGTATCGCTTAAGGCTTTGCCTTTCTCACCTAAGGGCCGTCTCGATCTAAATCAGACGGCCTAGCCTTCTTCGGTCTGTTTCGCTCGGTCCGAACGGCCCCTCGTTCAGCGCCATCCGATCTGGATCGACGGCTCAAGCTAGCAGTGACGTTTGGATGGTCCAAACGTTCCTTTCTTCTGGACCGCTTGGAATTCGATCGAGCGGCTCTGCTTTCTTCTTGCGTTTTCCTTGATCCGTGACCTCCTCGCTGTTTTGCAAGGACCACCTCCGGCCCTTTTTGGTCTTTTGTAAAGACCACCTCCTAACCTTGAATATTCTGTTGGTCGGGACCTCCCGCGCCCTTTGATCTGGACCGTTGAGGTCCTCCCTTGAGATCTTGACCGTTAGATCTCCTTTTGGAGATCTACTCGTCAGACCTCCTGCGCCCTTTGATCTGGACCGTTGAGGTCCTCCCTTGAAATCTTGACCCTTAGACCTCCCTTGTGCAGTCCGAGTGTCGTGGCCTCCTCGTTGTGAGCTTTGAGGACCTCTTGACCGGGACCTCTTCTTGAGTCCTTGGACCTCTGTCTCAGACCTCCCCTTTGAGTGTCTTGGACCTCTTGCCCAGACCTCGCGGTGGTCTTTGGCGGGAATGACCCTTTTCGGTGGGGCCACCTCTTTGACCAGATGGTGCACCCTTTTGATAGCCCCACTTGCCAGCCCTCTTCACCTTGTAATTGTTGCTCTTGCCTCAGACTGCATGCGCATTTAATAGGTGTCGGGTCACATTAAATGCAATCCCATCCGAGGTACTTTATTTCAATTCTTTTGGGCAAGCCCCGCCCAAGTAGTCCCGTTGCCAACACGTCTCTGGGTTTCCTTGTGGTGCACACCACCAACTCCGGCTATATTTAGCTTTGGGAGGCGAGCCTTTGTAATCTTTGCTCATTTCTTCCTTCCTGCCTCCTCTCGCTCGGTTCTTCCTTGCGCAAGACCCTCCCTCAGAGCTCTTTGAGGCGGTGTTAAGCCTCTTGGTTTCCTTTTGGCTGAGTTGGTTTGAGTTCCTTTTTGGTTCTTTTGTTGTTCTCGGCTTAGTGTGGTTTTGCTTATTTGGTTCTCTTGAACGTGTAGATCACGAGTTCGAGGAGATCTTGGACCCGACTCTTCTTGCAGAAGGCTCTCCTTTGCTTGACCAAGGCAAGCCACAGACCTCCTTTTGATCATCTTGAACCAAGCTTTGCAAATGTATTTGGTTTAAATTATCATGCATGGCTATGTTTATAAGAAAATGGTTTGGGCTATAGTTACTTACCTACTTGTTGTTATGCCTCCTTTATACCTTGTCTCCATCATGTTGTCATGATTCACCTTGTGAGCCTTAGGGTGGATAATTTAGTTGGCGTTCTCTCGTTATTTGCCAACATGGGGGCCGTGGGTCTTATATAGCCTCGCTTAGAAAACGTGGTTTGAGCGTATCATGCTTCATCTCCAATAATCTTGACTAATAAGTTATGAAATGTGTGGTTGGTGCCATTGTTGAGCTGACTATGGCGGGATGCCTAAGTTTGGTCGATCGTGGTGTGAGACCACTTGGTTAAAATTTGTGTGCCAGGTGGGTGGTCTTTTGGCATGGGCTAATACAATTGTTTTGCTAAGGCAAGAAGGCAGGAGTGAGTAGTGGGTGTTTGTGCACCTTTGGTTTGTGGAAGTCTTGCCTTAGCACAATTAAGGACTTCACTTTGTATCTGTTTAATCGGGCCAATTAGTGCAACCACAAGATCATTTTATGGGAATGGTGCAGGCTGAATAATTAGCAATGAGATGGCTTGGGGCTGTTTTGGTTGAGCGTGTGATTAGTTGGCGCAAGAGGGCACCCATAACCCCGTGGATTTCTAGACCACTAGAGGGATTGCGAAACCTTAGCGGGCAGCCCTAGTCAGTTCAAAGCTTTGTAAAGGCCTTGCTGCTCTCTAGATCTGCTCACCTTAGGAAGTGAGCAAGGGTGGCCGGAACCCATCCGCTAGAGAGATCGTGGATTGTGGGTAAAGTTGTACACCTCTGCGAGTAAAAGATCTATTGAATAGCCAAGTCCTTGGTCATGGACATGCTCGATGAAATGGTGCAAGGGTAGATGTTTCAAAAGCTTGTGCCATGGACACTTCAGCGAGATGCTTTGGCTTTGCCTCGAAGAGACCTTGGCCGGCTCCAGAGGGGTCAAGGTTGGCTCGGGTAGTGGTCCAGGGTTGGTTCGGACCTCTGGAATGGGTGTTCGAGGTGGGTTTTGGGTGAGGACACAGCCTTTGGTGTGATCAGACCTCCCCAATTTTTGGTTGTGGCCGTGAGTTGGTGCTCACACCACCTTTTATTAAAACATCAAAAGTATTATGTATTATGGTTTTACCTTCTTGCCTTTCAATCTATTATTGCTATTATTGTCAAATTTGGCTTTGCATAAACTAACCATACAACTCTCCATTGGTAAGTCCTTGCATGAATATTATGGCATCTTTGCTCTCTGTGACTTCTTGAGTACATTCCAAGTACTCATGGCTTAATACTGTGTCAAAGCAGATTATGAGGATGACCAAGTGCGAGCGGTCTGAGACCTCTTCGAGGAGGAATTCTTGACGACTAAGATGCCTAGGGCGTCCTCCACCCGACGGCACTGTGGTGCTTGTTGGATGGCTTCTGCGTGTTTTGGTGTTTGAGCCCTAGAGCTCCTTATCGCCAGATTGTAAGTCCTCGTTGGTTTTGTAAGCCCTCGGTGGCGGACCTCTTGTTAACAAGCTTGACCATAAGGTCCTATTATATAAAGTTTAATTTATGCGCTTCATCTTTGTTTGACCTCGTGGTTGTGGTATTGGCTTGTGTTCTTGTGCGAGCTAGCTCGATTGTCCCGGGACTAGCTCGGATGCAGGCGGGACCACTGGGAGGTCCCTGGGACTTAGCTTGGGAGGTCTGCGGACCTCTCTTGGTGATGTGCTGGAGGTGCTACTGCAGCGGTGGCGGCCACGACCTCCGGGAGGTCCTCAAGACCTCTGGGAGGTCGATGGCGGACCAAGACCTCCGGGAGGTCCATAAGACCTCTGGGAGGTCCCGCACCTCCTCGGTAAAGCTCCATGCGGTGCTACCACATCCTTCCGTGGTGACTTCGCAGCGCAAAAAAAAAAATGGTCCTCCCGGACCTCTTGCGGTACATCACGGGGTGGGTCGTCACAACCTTGTAGCTTAGCAACCGGATCTGGAGGATGTTGTGTAGTGCGTGTATCCGAAGGAGTGATGTCCTCATCAGGATTCTCGTGAGAATCTAACTTGATAGAGCAAAAATACCCATTGAAGTTCTAATTATTTACCCGCAAAATGCCATTACTTTGCCCCCGGCGCGTACCCCTTGGGCTTAAACGCGTTTCTTCTTTCTTTCTCCTCACGAGCGACGCGAGCACCACGAGATGGCGCAAAGCCTCACCGGCAGCGCCTACCCCATCTGCTGCTGCCCCTACCCGCCTTCCTACGCCGCCGGGCGAGCCACCCTGACCGCTTCCCCTTCCCCCTTGCCCCCGTCGCCAAGTGCTCGCCTCGGCCTCCCCTCCGTCGCCCCGCCATCGAGAACCACGGCGTCGGGTTCTCGGTGACGACGCTGGCGAGTCTGGTGCTGCCGGTGCTCAAGGAATGCTCCCTCCGCGTCCCGTAGGGCCAGATCTGGATACTCCTCGGCCCCAACGGCTGCGGCAAGTCCACGCTCCCCAAGTGCAAGTTCCCACCGGGTTTCTTCCACCCAAATGTCTATCCTTCGGGAACAGTCTGCCTGTCAATTCTTAACGAAGACAGCGTAAGTTTTCCAATCATTTTTTAGGTTTTATGTAACGCCAAACTTGATAGCATGGTATTACTGTTCCAATTGTATCCTCTCAGGGTTGGAGACCAGCCATTACTGTCAAGCAGATACTTGTTGGAATTCAGGACTTGCTTGATCAGCCAAATCCTGCTGACCCTGCTCAGACCGATGGTTATCACCTTTTTATCCAGGTTAGACAAAAGTGACCAACCAGGTTCCAGCTAATGTTTACTGGAGTCGTAACTATTTACCCTAAACATTACTACTTACGGTTCAGATATTCAGTCCTGTATTAGTAACACTTCTTTTTTGGTCTGCAGGATCTGACGGAATATAAGAGGCGTGTTCGGCTGCAGGCCAAGCAGTATCCTCCGTTGGTCTGAGAAAATTGGCTGCTTAGGGATCCATGCTGCACATCCGCATAGTTCTTGCTAGATCTTAAATGAATGCGTCTGCAAATATGGAATTAGACCAAATATAACCTAGAAAAGGGTGCTTTGAGAAGTATTTATCATCATTGTGGACCAATTGTGATGTAAGATCCGTCTTGGATGTAAACAGTTTTCTTAACTGTGATTTCTTAACAGTTCGAGTTCTTGTTTTATGGGATAATGTCAAACTTTGGTTTGTCCGGTCATATCAAGAGAGTTGCTGTGTGTTATTCGACAAGTCTAAATGAAGGAACATATTTGTTTGCCCCAACATTTGCCATCTACGATATTTGTGTTATTTTTCGTCTCTGATCTGTATCCTTAGTAGGCGTAAGTGTCAGCAGACTGCACCTACTGTGCTCTGATTTTCTGAAACCTGGATATTGTTGTTGCTTGCTTATCTCAGGGATTAATACCTGGTAGCCGTTGGAACGTGTTATGCTGCAATCCTTCTAGTATCAACACAAAAAAAATCATGATTGGACAGAGTTGCACAATCATGATGTGTAACATCCCTATTTTCTGGCCTTTTTGAAAATTTTGAAAACCCTAAAAAGGAACCATTTGGGTTTATTAATTTGTCATAGCTTAAATTGTATTTTAGAATTTCAAAAGTGGTTTAATTTGAATTAATTAAAACTTGAACTAATTAAAGTTGGTTTAGTGAGTTTAGTTGGATTTTAATTTGGTTTTTCCTTGGCCTTATGTTAAAAATAATTAATTGCCAAAAATTAAAAGCAATAGTGAGGCTAAAATATTTTTACTAAGTCCTAAATAATTCAAGGGATTTACGTGAATTTTCCTAGAATTTTTGGACGGATTAAACTATTTTCTAAAATTCCTTTTGCTTTTCTGGTATTTTCTAAAAAGAAAAATCCTTAAAATCCCCTCCCTCAGTTTGAGCCGAATTCCTTGACCCATCCATTCGGCACACAAGAGCCTTGGCCCAAATCAAGACCCCCCTCGCATCGTCAGATTCCCATCAGACGGCCTCACCACCTCGCCGCGCTCTCTCTCCCTTCTCTCTCGACGCCTTGAGCCCATCTGTCAGCCCGTCTTCCTCCTCCATGGTCAGCGCCCACGTCCTTGTCGCCCATGCCTTGCATGAATCCTGGCATCGCCCGCTCCTCGTCCGCTCCTCGAATCCTGGCTGCCGCCTTGCCGCCTCCGCCTCCGCCGCAGACTTGCCGCCCTCGCCATGCCCTTGCCGCCCATGCCTCCTCCCATCCGCCCACGGACACCGCCATTAATGGCCGAGTGGAGCTCCATGCCGTCCTCCTCCTCCGCACCCGTCGCGCCTATTTAAACGCCAAGATAAGGACCGCCCAGAGCTCCTCTTCCTTTCCCTCTCCTCCCTTCCCATCTCCCCGCTCTCTCGGCGCATTTGAAGCTTCTCTGCCGTCGCCGCCCTGGCTCGCCGCACCGCCGTCGCCGTTGAGCCTTCCGCCGTCGCCGACCACCCCTTCGGCATCGCCCGGCGGTGATGCGCGCGGTCGCACCTCCGTCGCCCTGAACCCCGGACCGGAGTTCTCCGCCGTCAACGCCGCCTCCTCCGCTTCTCGCGCTCGCTGGCCTGCTCGTCGCCGCCCGCGTTGCCGAGACCTAGCGATCGTGTTCGCCGCGACTTCCTCTCTCCTTCGTACCCTACGCCGCCCGGCCGGCTCGTCGCCGTTCGCCGGCGAAACCCTCAAAACCAAGCGCCGCGCTCGGGGTAGCGTGGCGCCACCGTGGTCGCCCGTCGGCGCCACGCCGGCCTCTGCACGCAGCGTGGCCGCCTACGTGGCACCCCCTTCGGAAAGCCGTATGGACTCAGTCCACATGCACCCTCTCTATGACAAGTGGGCCCCGCTTGTCAGAATTCTTTCTTTTATTTTAACGTAGGAAAACCCTCACGACGTCGACTTGCGCAATAATTTGATTTTCCTTTAGGAAAATAATTCCAGAAATCAGGAAATTCCTTTTTCTTGATTTCATGTGTTTTCCTATCTTCTTTTGGCCATAACTTTCTCATTCGAACTCCGATTCGAGTGATTCAAATTTCTAAATTCATCTAAAATCCTTGCCTTCCTATTAGTATTTATTTGGTATTTATTTGGAGTTGTTTTATTTATTTAGCTTTGTTCGCGTGTATAGGTTCCGGCGTTTCGGAAGATTTCGCGGACCCGACGACCGAAGCACCGCTACTCTTCAACGAAGGCAAGTCGTAGACCTTTGATCATATTGATCCCATTTTATAAAAAGTATATTGTTTTATATAAACATGCATGGCTAATTTTATAATAAGTGGTTTCGGGATTAGTTAATGTAACAGCCCAAAATTTCAATTTCAGAGAAAATTTAAAACTATTTATTTTTGTGGAAATTCTCAAATTTTTAAAACTTTTTCTTAATTAGTTAAGGCTAAAATAAATTTAACTACAAAATCTATTATCAAGTTTGTTGGAAATAATTTTATTAAGTATAAAATGTCTCTAATAATTTATGAGAATTTTTCTAGAATTTTTGGAATTATTTTGCTATATTCTAAAGTGAAATGAATTAAACGGAATATTTAAAATAGAAAATGAAAAGAAAATCGAAAAACAATGCTTTAAATAAAGCTCGGCCCATTTACTCACGCAAGCATGCATGACCAGCCGCCACTCAATCGCCTCCTCCTCTTTTTACTGGTCGGATCTTAATCCGACGGTCCCACTGCACTGCACACGACACTGGTTTGACTCAACCCTTGATGGAAATCCTACTACCGTGACCCTTCTTCTTTCGTCCCGTCTTCCTCCTGGCCGCGCCATTCACGCCATTAAAGGTGCGCTCGAGCTCCACTACCCTTGAATCCTCCCTCTCCACTCACGTTTACTCGCGTTTAAGTCGCTTATCAATGCCGCGCCCGATCGCTCACCCTTCCTTCTTCGTGCACGATCTCACCGAACAATTTGCAGATGCCATAAACGCCGCCGTGCCGTGTGCCGATCCTCCTCTCCTCCATTCCGACCCCTATATAAGGGAGCCTCGGGAAGCCCTACTCGCCGACCCAGGAGCCCTCGCTCGCCTCCTCTTTTCCTCTAATCGCTCAATTTCAAGCTTGCCAATGCCACCGCGGCGAAGAAATTCTTCGATTCCGCGAGGTCACGCCCGCTTGACCCCGTCGTCCTCATCTTCGACATCGCCGTATCATCATGACACGGTCTGCGCACCCATTTTGCCCTAAGACCCCGGAGCACCCTCGTCCTCGACGCCCAGTCGCGCGCGCCGCTAAACCTCGTCGCCGTCGAGTTTCCGATCCGCGCACGCCCGCTAAGGTAGTGAGCATTGTACTCGTGAGCTCCTCCTCTCGAATCGCCCATTCGCACCCCTCGCCGTGGCGTGTAAGCGCCGGCGAGGGTGTTGCCGAGCTCCGCCTCATTAAGCCGACAAGGCACAGCCACCTCGGCGCCAACGAGGTGCCACCTCGGCTCCGGTCCGGCGTGGCAGGCAGCGTGGCGGCCACGTCATCCTCGTTACGCCACCACCGAAGACCCTCGGGCTAGGGGCTCGTGGATATGGTCCATGTGAGCCGAGCCTATGTCACCTGGCCCCTTTGTCGAAAAATTAATTCAAATTCATTTAAATTTCGAAAATCATCGCTGACGTCATCATGCTAATATTTACAATTTCTTTAGAAAAATAATTCAGAAATTGTTTAAATAATGATTTAGATTAAAAATTGTAAAATTCATAACTTTTGCATTAAAACTCCAAATTAGATGATTCAAGTTGCTAAAATTTTAGAAAATTATTATCTAACTAAATAAAATATAATAATTCAATTTAGAGTTCATTTTAGTTCTGTTTTAGAATTTAGAATTCTTTTAAATATCAAATTTAGGTTAAAATTTGTAAAATTCATAATAATTGAATCCTAACTCCAAATTTAGTGAAACAAATTTCTAAAATTTTATAATTTGATTATCTAGCTCAATAAAATAAAATTATTATATTTAGTCTTGGTTTATTTTGTATTTCTGAGTTTTATTTGAATTTTATTTGATTTGCCTTATTTTCACGTTTAGACTTTGACGATTCCTGGAATTAGATACTTCTCAAGACGTAGATTTTCCAGATCGCAACGAAGGCAAGTTATACTTTGACCATTTTGCCCTATTATTTTAAAGTTAATTAAATTCAGTTTTTAAATTATTAAATGCATGCATAATTTTATTCAAGTATTTCAAATTCCTGTTTAAATAATTAGTTATTCCTATTATCCTTGTATGCCAAATTTTGGATGTTGCCTTGACATTCCTTTGTCACCTTAGATAAATTATTATGTTTAATAATCAAATGCTTCGCAAATACTTAGACCATGATTTATGTTTTTGGGAGAATTTTAGCCAACTCAATAAAATTTGCTGAAAATTAAAACTATGGTATTGTTTTACCATAGAGAATTTGTAAAGATGGTTTTATAGAAATAAAATCAAAAGGGTTTGGACTTGGGCGAAAAGGATGAATGGTGGGTGCGAGTTTATGCAGGCTTAGTCTCGTTAAGATTAAGACCTGTGGTTTAAATTGAATAGCGCCCAAGTCAATTGAGGACCGGTCTTTGAGCGCATTTTGTTATGCCTTATCGTACAACCACATGTCCTGTATGTAAGGGACTGCTTAATAATTTGTAATACCTTTTAGTTATTTGTGCTATGTTGTATGTATGGGTGTCGGGTCTGCAGCTTTTCCATCTGGCGCAAGAGGGGTTTTTGAGGACAGTCGGTCCAATGGAAGCTTAAACCTTAGCGGGCACAAGTACTTTAAGGTAGAACATTGTAACGGCCTTGTGATGTTTGTCTGTCACACGCCTTTAGAAGCGTGGATTGGCCGACACAAAGAGTATAATATCTCGTGTGGGTAAAGTTGTACAAACTCGCAGAGTGTAAAACTATTCAATAGCCGCTATTCACGGTCATGGACATGCTAGCAAAGCCACTCGAGTTAGTTTTGTTTTTGGTTTTAAAATGATTTCAACAGATAATTTCGTGATGGATAGTCCTGTGGGAAAATTAGGCGGGTAGCCATTGTGATTGGAGGATATCCATCATCTTTTATGGAGGTTATCCACAATAAACTATTGTTATTTAAAATGGTGATTTAGATTATTGTATAAAATGGCTTTGTAATCTAATATGATTATTTAAATTAAAACCGCCGCTTTACATAAAATAACCTTGCCAAGATCCTTTGTCTACCTTATGCATGCATATCAATTCCATATTGGGTGTAACTTGCGAGCACTAGTAGTAGTGCTCACTCTTGTGAATAATCTTTATTCAGAGAAGATATCTATCAAGACGGTGAGGATCTTGACGCTTAGGTTGCGCTTCTGCATTTATTGCCCGTGGCGTAATCGCTGGGTCTACTACTATTATTTCGCTCACATTTGTTTTACTTTATTTGGCCTC